>BPLR01008814.1:0-94630 GCA_021605095.1 Caerostris extrusa | reverse complement strand
CTCAATTGGACTTCAAATTGCCTACTTGACTGGAAGGCATTTTTGTACAGAATGTGCATGAAGGGACGCTGTCCTGTGTGAGTCGCTATGTCTTTCAATTCGCTGGGATAGGATGCAGGGCAAGAGGGACATTGGTGACGCTTGGAGTACATCAAGATTCAGAGGAAATACTTTCATCACCTATATAAATTAAAAAAAAAAATTATAGTTCTAACATTAATAACTATAATATTGAAATGGAGAATGCAAGGTAGGAAAAACTGTTACATAAAATAAAATTTATATTTGAGTAATATTTAAAAACTGAAAGTACAAATTAAAGACTCTAAGAAAATCACAAATTCCTAAATAAATGCATTTGTAGAGCCCATTTTATTTATCCAAAATCCTGATACTCAAAGGAATCAAAAACTAATTAAATTGTAAAATATCGAGCTCAATTAAATAAAAAAATTAAGCACAATAGATACTTTAAAGAACACAGTTCATCGATTACATAATAAATGTCAACTTCAATATTTTTGATCATATTTAATGAGATTAAACCAGGAAAAACGCAGGCTTATGCAAATTCAGATATGACTAAGAAAATATGACACTGATAAAAAAAAAACCTGCTTCATTGAACAATTAACTAAGGAAATAAGACAAATTTATTCAAAAAGGGGCATATAAGCCTGAATAAATGCAAGCATTTCACTTTTGGACTTGGGTGGGTAGTAGGGGAAGGGGAGCCTCAAATCTATCAGCCACTCCCCTGTTGTTCGCCTGGACAGAATAAACACACAGAAATAGTATTACTGCATTAACATTATTTATTTATCCTCACCACAAAATAATATGCAACCCATTTTGATATTTTTAGTACAATGTTCAAGCTTTACTAGTCAAAACTTAGCGAACAATCTAAAAAAACAAACAGAAAGATGAATTTCAGCGTTTCATATCTTGGTCCTTCCTATCTGACAATGAATTAAAAAAAAAAAAAATGTTTTAAAATCTTTAAACCTTCTCCTTTCATGGATAAAAATTGCAAAAGTTACAGCCATTTAAACTCCCAAATATACATTATATCTAGCTCAAGGACCAATACCTAGCTAGAGAGAAAGTAAGCATGAATTCTTTAACAAAAATTGACATTATGCACAGGTTCTGTAAATGATAAATATTGCTGACTTAAATGACCAACAGTAAATGAAAAACATTGCTTAATATGTAATTTCAACTAAGTATATTAAACATCTCTTAAAAATGACATTTTAAAAACATGCTTTACTAGTAGAAAATTTCATTACACATTTCACATTTCTTTCTGTTTTAATTCATGATCAAAATTGTAAAGGATCTCAGGAAGAAATTTGTTTTTAAAATGAAGACATTTTTTTCAACAAATCAAATGCATCATTTAAAAAATTAAAATGCCAATGTTATTCAATATTGCTTATTTATAATGCTAAGTAAATATCAATTAAGGAGAACTAACAAAAGATTATATTAAATTTCTACGATACAACAAAAATTTAATGTAAGCAATTTATATAAAGAAAAATAAAATTTATTTTATAAATATGTATTTTTAATAAAAAAAAATTCTAGAGATCATTTAATAAGAACATAATATATCGAAAGTTAATTTTATCTATTAGAATAATTTTCCCTTTAAATGGGAAATTTAAATGAGAAATTTGTAACAAAAAAGAATATTAGAATGAGTATCTTTTTTGAAAAAATAGTGACAGAATATAGCCAGTGTGAGTTAAAAACAATTTTACACATAATCCAAATAATTCAACATTTAAATATGCTGACAGAAGGTCAAGGTAGAATCTTTTCATCGTAACCTGCTACATCAAATGTTTCATTGACAGATATATTTGTTGTTTCTACTGCGTATCTGGAAACAGTACCTTGAATTTTTTCAATTTTAAAGGTTTCAAGTTCTTTTCTTCAGGAAATAGCATTCCTTTTCATAACTTCAGGAAATAAGAAGCAGCAAGTTTAAGATCTCCCAATTTAAAAGAGATGTACAGTGCATATCTTGTAAATTTCACTAAATGTATAAAAATACTAATCCATTAGGAGGCAGATAATAAAACAGGCAGCGGTTTTTTTTTTTTTTTTTTACTTTTGAATAGGTAGTGCTGCTAAGCTTGCTTACAAAGTAATATTTTGACAGAGAAGTAAAAAGTCAATTTGCTTTAATTTCTTGATACATCTTTATTGCTTTTAGCTTTTAATTTTTGAAAGCTGTCACCACAAATGACAGATATTTGCTCTGAAAACAATCTGTTAGGACGATTGTACACGGATGTCAACTTGATACAAATGAGAATAAATCGGCAAAAAATGTGATGGTGTTTACTTATTTGACAACTACAACTAGTTTGTCAACTAAGACCATTGCAAAGATATGGAAAGAATATTTATTAAGACAAGAATCAAAAGAAATTTCAAACTGGGTAATTGTGCTACATACAAATAATATCAGAATTTTTGTTTCTTCATTTGTGAAACTAAAAACAATTTTTATTGGATCCTATATTATTCTGTATGCTTCAAGAATTCAATTATATTAAGAAAATCAGTCATTGAAAATGCATTGGCAGGCATTCAATGTTTCGCTAACATATATAATGAAATGGAAATCGAATACGTCATTGAAAATAAAAATTGTTGGTAAAAAAAATTTATTTCTTTTTAATAGTCGATTTTATAATTGTTAATTTGCTTTTCAGTGCAAATAGAGGATTATTTGAGAATCACTGAGTACTTTTGACAGGTTTTGCTTTCATTTCTTAAATACATTCTTGTAGCAGATCTTAAGAAAGTAGAAATGTAATTAGTGTTTATATATTTTTATATTAAAATCGCCAACTCTTAAATTTAGCTGACTGCAATTGAAAATTCCAGCCATATGTCCATTCAGGCATATCCCTTTTATCAATACTGCAAAGAACTAATTTTATGCATCATACCTTGGTCTATAAGAGTCATAAGCCATTTACTATTCAATGCTGTTCTCCAGAGTGAATAAATGACATATGACTTCGCAGATCATGTTGCTGGGTATAACTTGCATCACATAATGGGCATTTAAGTTTTGGCTTTAAAGTATGAAGCAATAAAATGTGGGATTTCAAAGAGCTCTTCCGAGTAAAAGCCCTTTTCGCAAGAGGAACAGCGATCACGGGCGCTCTCGGTGTGGGTTAGGACATGATCTTTCACGTGAGTGGAATTGGTCGAGGAGTAAAAACAAAATGGGCATTGATGACGTTTAAGAGATTTTGAAATCTGAACACAACTGCTTCCAACATCTGTCAGAAAGAAAGAAAATAAAAATAATATAAAAAAATGGCTTAAAAGTTAATTCAGAATAGCAAATTTTTTTATGCATTGTTAACAGAAAATTCAAAGAAAAATAATTTTATAATATTTCAACTAAGACATTACTGTTTTATAAAGATGATATACTAATGTGCAAAACTTAAGCAGGGATGGTTTGTCTGCAGTAATTTCATATATATATACTAGTTTGAGTACAACCCTTGTCACAGGGAATAACATCATAACTCGTTTTTTTTTTTTTTTTTTTCATTTCAAATCATATACACATGATAAACAATTACTTCATAATAAGCTCATTCATAATTCTAGAATTGAAAAATTTATAATTAATATGCAGAAATTACTTCAAAAATTGTAATTAACAAAAAAAAAAGGTTGTAATAGGTATATTTAAAAGAAAAAAAAAACTTTTGTACTTCAATTTCATTTTGATACACATTTCAAAGAATTGTTATTTTCCTGAAAACTGATTTCATGAATAATACTAAATAGTTTTTAGAACTAATATTTAAAAAAAATACCGATGCATCAGATTTTAAAAATCAATCCTTAGATAATTAAGAATATTACAATATTTATAAGACAAGTTTAAGAATAAAAATTAATAAAAAACTTAAAAGTATTATTTTGAAATAATAAAATAACCCAGTCATCCAACAAATTCGCATTAATGTATCATTTTATAATCTTTTAAGATTATATCAGTAGATCTACAAACATTAAAAAAAAAAAAGGGGGGAAAAAAAAAACAGGAAGAGGTCAGGGACAATACATTAATGGTCACAGTGGTTAATGAAGAATGTACTCTCTCAAAAAAGGGCATTCTTTTGTTTAAAGAAAATATGTTACAAAAGAATGAAGAAATGTGTTAAATATAAAAAGGGCACTCTTTTTTATTCAAATAAAAATATGTTACAAAAAAAGAAGAAATATGTTAAATATCAAAGAAGAGCACTTTTTCCGTATTAAAAAATATGTTACAAAAAAATAAAGAAATATATTATGAATACATAATTTACTTATAATTTTTAATTAATGCAATTTAATTTTATCTATCATTAAATTTTATTGTTATTTTAGAATCTTTTAAGCCTTTGACCTATTCACTGATACTAATTTATTACAATATTCTTTATGGATTAAAGGTTATAGCTGTTTCAAATTAGCAAATATTCAATACATCGAGTTCAGTGACAAAACACCCAGTACAGCGAAAGGAGAGAAAGAAGACGAATTCTTACACAAAAAAAGGGCGGAAAAACTATGCATTGATTTAATAAATATTATTTAAAAAGAAAAAAAAAATGACAAAATATTACTTAATAAAAAGAAAAAAATTACTTCCTTATAAGTAACATGTTCTATCATAGGCCTTTTATTCCATATATACATATCTGTTTTTAATTTTCATACACAGGATTTTAAAAAATATCAGAAAGAAATTATTAGTTAAGAGATACATACAAAAACCTTTTTTTTTTTCGAAAATGCCAATCGTATTACTTTTTAAAAAAATCGAAATTCAATGTTACTCAAATTGCATGTTATTACGCAATATATGTTTATAAAGATAAACGTATAACAAAGACAATGTTCAATTTATTTTAAAAAGTCAAATTTGAAGTAATTATTTTTAAGCTAGAAGTTTTCTTTTACATGTATGTATCCTTACTTAACAAAATTCATATGAACACTAAATATATCAAAGATTATCTTTATACAATAGAATAATTCTTTTGCTAAAAATATAAATTATCATGAGAAAATTTGTTACAACACGAATATTAAATTGGTCCATAAAATCATGGAGTACTTTTCTACCAGTATGAATTAAATCATAATTTTCATATAATCCAAATACATCAACAACAAAATATACTGGCAATAGAATCAGAGGCAATATTTTTCACGTTGTATTCAGCCATGTCAAAACTGTTCCGTTGTCCGATACATTTCAGAGAATTTTTACTGTTTTGGAATCTGAATGCTACAATATCTTCAATCTCATGAATCTTAAGATTTAGATTTTGTTGCGCATTTGAATTTATATTCTTTAATCTTTCGTGCTTTTGGTGTTAATTCACAGCAACAAAGATGAGTATTTGAATTTGCTAGACGGCTTTTTTTTTAGATGCTATTCTGGGAATACTTGCCATAGAACTTTAGGAAATAATAATGTCAAATGCTCAAATTCTCACAACGAAATTTTATTTTTTAAATTATAAATCCAAATGTATAAAACAAATGTTTTCTTGGCAATCGTCACATCGTAGTTGAAAATGTGCAATATATCTTATCATTTCCCCTAACCTGGAGAAAGATTAATTATACGTTTGAATATTGAAGATTTATGTACTGGTTTTTTTTTTTTTAAGAATAAGTATTGATTTGCTTTAGATAATGAAGTTTTTGCTTCAAGGTAAGACTGGATTTGCGTTAGATGATGAAGTTTTAGCTTCAAAGTAAGATTGGATTTGCTTTAATTTTTTCAATATGTCTTAATAGCAACTCTTGAGCTGGTCAAATGTGGTTAATATCTACAAAATCACCAAAAATAAATCATTAAAATTCAAATCACCAAAAACAATCTAAACGCACTATAATTCATCATAATAAAAGGATTTCGATTTTTATCAATGGTTCAAAGAACTAATTTTATGTGCTTGGGCTATAAGATTCATTTGCCTATTCAAGATTCAGGTGATTGCTGTCTACAGTGAAGCATCATATGAAATTTCAGAGAACTCTTCTGAGAATAACTTTTGCCACAAAGTTGACAGTTGAATCGTTGCTTTCCAGTGTGCGTCAGCATATGAGTTTTCAAAGAACTCTTTCGAGTAAAGCCCTTATCACAACAAGAACAATGAAATGGCCGCTCTCCGGTGTGGGTTATAACATGATCTTTCAGGTGAGTTGAATTGGTTGAAGAGTAATCACAAAATGGACATTGGTGACGTTTTGGGAATTTGGAAATGAGAAAACGTTTGCTTCCATAATCTAAAAAAAAAGAAAAGGAAAGAATAATAATTAGAAATTGTTATAAATCTAGAATATTATTAGAAAAATATTTTTATATCAACTCTTAATCAAATAGAATTATTGCTGATTTACATCAAACACTAAGCTAAATTTAAGCACATAATTTTTTTTTTTTTTTTCTACAAAAAATCCCATGGACAAAAAAAAAAAAAAATCAAAGAGGCAATATTTTATAGTTAAAAATTGAAAAAAAACACGCTGCCATTTAATTGCAAATAATTAGGTTAATAATAACAATAACATATTTTTATAAATCATCGCTCTGCCATTTAAGCTACAATTAAAAATTGTTCTTAAATTAAGTATATTTGCAGAAAATCTTCATTTATGGTAATATTAACCTATCCAATAATTCTTTTATGCAACCAAAAGAGTTATTTTCAAAAAAAAAAAATTATTCAATTCTCGTTATTTTCTATTTAATATTCAATACATATAACTAATAATCACTTCAAAATAATAGTATAATTTATATATCAAAAATTACAAGAAATTGATACTATAAAAAATTAATAAAAAAAATTTCTAAAATTTTGTTTTTAAATAAAAAACACCTTCAAAAGTTTTAAATACACTAGCACTAGTTAAAACTCAATTTTGATGTTTACAAGATCAGATAAAAATATTTTAGCATATAAGAGCTTAAATAATAAACATTCTGGAAGCTGTAGATTTTTAAAAAATCAATACTATTATCTATAATTTTAAAATGTGAAAAACAATTTTTTTTTCAAAAAAATAGCAAAATATTATAAATAATAATAAGCCAGACATATAAGTAATGGTCTTTCAAAATAAAAATGATACATTCTGAAATTAAAAGCACAAATTATGCAATGTTTCATTAAATATAAAATGTAGTTTATTAAAAAGAAAAATGATAAACAATTAACATGTTATACATAATGCTCATTTTAAGACTTTTTTTTTACACACATGTATAAACGTTTCTATACATTAAATTTTTAAAAAATCTTAGAAAAAAATAACTAATTCAAAACTACAAAGAAAATTTTTTTTCAAAACAGCAAACATATTATTAAAAAAATTTTTTAACCAACTTAAAACAAAAACTACAATTAAAAAAAAATGAAATGAAAATTATCTTGATAAAATTATATTTTTAAAAATCAAATTTGATAAAAAAAAAAAAAAAAAGTCTTTTGGAATTAATTTAAGTTTTTCAAAAAAAAAAAAAAAAAAAATTCTTTTCTCAGAAACATATATTTGCACTGATTTTCTCAAAAGATTATTCCATAATAATATCAAAAAGTCAATTTTACCCAATAGAATAGTTAATTAATAGTTAATATTAATACTAAATTTTACTAATTAACAAAGGTTTGTGAAATTTCTAACAAATAATTTTGATAGAAAGGGAAAAAAATACACGAATGGATGCTTTTTAACATGGAAAGCAAACAAATAAAAATTTAACCAAACCAACTCCACACTAAACCAACTCCCTTTAACCAAAATACATCAAAATTTGAATTTACTGGCACAAGAGTCACCTTTGATTAAGTTACATTAGTATTTCTCTAAAAATATGACAAAACACAAAGGAATTTAATTTTATAAAATCATTTTGACAGTATAATTTTTTTTTAATAAAAATGAAAATGCCCAGTATTTTACAGTTAACAAAATTTTAAATAAATCAACAATAAACTAAACACAATAAGAAAAATTTTAAGTCTAAACAAAGAGTTTCTTCTACATTATATTATAAGTCTTAATAAAACATCTTTTTTTTTTTTTTTACACTGCCTTATACACTATTTATTTATATTTATAAATCTGTGTGCTTACAATATTTTAAACATCTCGGATTTTAAAATCTGAATTTTGTTACCAACTTGAATTCATGACTTTTTTTAAAGTTATGTCCATTTTTTTTTGTGATTCATTTTACACAGAAAACAAAGACAAATTATTATATTTGCATGAACCCATTTATGAAGTTATCATAGTAATAATTGTCACATTATTTGAATCAGAAATGGTACATTTAACTGATTTTACAATAAAATAAAATATGCATGTTCGTTTAAATTTGATTTGGGAATCGGAGTAAATGAAGGAATACATGTTTTATTGGCAGGCAAAGACAATCTTCTTCATATAAATACAGGTAGTTTGAGATAGATATATATCACATCCTTGACAATTGGACCATTATATAGGACTTGGAATGTATAGTCATACAAGGCTATTGAGATACTCAAACTTAATATAAGTATTTTTAAGTATATAACTAAGAAACTCAGTTAATTGTTTTAGACAAATTAGATCTTTTATATCTTCATTGATTCTAAAGACTCAGCTGATTTTCATATTTCAAAATCAGTTCAGTAAATCAACTGGGGCCCAGGAAGGATAGTATGATCAACATGAGCTTGGACAGTGTTACAAAGTAAAAAAATATTATTGCACATAAAAATGGTTGAGTTATTATTTACAATGTAATAAAAAAAACATGGAATTAAGAGACTGCATTTCATCAATAATCTTTTAAAGAATTAATTTTATAAATGTATTTTTAACATTGATAGCTCATTTAACATTTAAAAGGTTTTTCTGTGTGACTTAATATGTGCTCGCAGAGCAATTTTATGGGAATAACTTTTGCCACAAAGTGGACAATTAAACCGGTCCTCTCTCATGTGAATCAACATATGAGCTTTCAGATTACTCTTCCTAGAAAATGCCTTAGAGCACACAGAACACTGAAATGGACGCTCTCCAGTGTGGGTTTTAACATGCTGTTTTAGAAGAGAAGCATAAGCTGCAGAGTAATTGCAAAATGGGCAAAGATGCAACTTGAAGGATTTTGCAAACTGAAGATATCCACTTTCATTATCTACCAGGAAAAAAAAAAAAAAAGAATTAGAAATATTTTTAAAAAATTCTATAAACACATTTTTATAACATAACATTATTAACAGAAAGTTTAAAGAAAATAAATTTTCTAGCATGTCAGTTACACATCAAATAAAATTATTCTTAATATTTACATGAAACATATAATGATGTCTATAAATATCAATACATATTCACCATTTTTTGAAATAGGAGCCCAATATTTCTTAAATAATTTTACATTTCACCATAACCACATCAGGTTGTGTGGCATTGGAAGTGTTTCAAGAAGATACAATTCAGTTTGTTAATAGAGATTGTTTAAAACAGTAAACTGCTGCCTTTTTTAAAATAATTAATTGAAACTGGGTTGCTACATGAGTTTTTGCAAATTTCCTCAGATAAAAATGTACCTAATTCGTAGCAAAGTGCACCACTGGTAAGCATTAGAGCTGAAGTTCAATCCCCTGGCAGTTTTGTTGTAGATACTGTTTCAAAAAAGAGAAGCCTGAATGGCGTTTGTGATGTTCAGCATCTTGCCTCATTAATCAGACTATTGTTGGAGTTTCTAATTTTTCTCCTATACGATACACAAATGTGGCCCCCTAAAGATCCTCCCAGAAGGCACTGGCCCTTCTTTTCAGCAACACTGAGCCAAATCAGACTTTTACCTACAGGTGCTCCATCACAACAGAAGCTATCCCCCTCTCCTCCTTTTTTCTATGAGAGCACATAGGTTCATGGAGTTGGTCAACCAAGTGGGATAAGAAACAACAACAAATAAAAATTTTCTCTTTGAAAACAGTAAACGTGAACTTCATAACTAATTTAATAATCATTCTTCTTGCCTTATGTTACCAAAAGTCATAACATCAAACACATGCCAAACGACCAACATTTATTGGTTATTTTGAATGAATGCTAAGCATGAAGAGCTTTCACATGTCTTGAAGAACACTACGCATTACAATTATTACAACACAATTTCTATAATAAAAGATAATCAGCATTTACAATTTCCATGCGGTAGATATAACTACAGATTATTTTTTTATATAAAAATAAATAAACTTAAGCTAAACTTTTTATGATTTACATATTTAACTTATTTATATGAAAAAAAGTTGACACTACAGAATATATTTTTTTCCCCTTCATCTATTATATGGTTTCTTAAAGAAAAAAACTTTTTTTTTGCTAAAGATTTAGACTTTGTCATTCATATGGTAAATTTGTAGTTTATGTTGTGTCCCAAAGACTGCATTATGACTGGAATCTGCTATACTAATCCATAGGAAAAGGAGAAATTTTTCAAATTTTCTAGAGGTTTTTATAATGATTTAATTTATATTCCACAAGAGGGAAAAAAAAAAAAAATCAAGTAAATATTTTTGTAGCTATCTCGATAACAAAAAATACATTGCATAGTATAGTTGCAATTTGGATGAGAGAATAAAAATTTGAGTCAGCTTGTGCATTTAAAAATTACTTTGCTATAATGATGAAAATTAAAAAGGATATTCGATCATTTGTGTTAAAACATGATATCTCACATGATTTGCTGAGGAATAAGAAGTAACCAATGTGACAAAAGCAAAATTTTTATTTGAAATGCCAGTTCTAATGCCTATATGATAAATATGATAAATGTTCAATGATAAATGATGTATGATAAATGATAATTATATGATAAATGTTCAAAATTTCAATGTTTGTTACTCTAAAAGGCGAATTTTTTATAAACATCTAGTAATCATATAATATAAAATAATACAATTTGGAATATTATTTCATAGCAGTCCAAAAATGTAGAAATCCATGAGTTCATATCATATAGTAGTTAAATAAATCATTATTATGAACATATTTACACAAAACAGACTCCCAACAAAGTTGTTTTTCATGATATAGGGTTAGAAAACCGAAATGTAATATTTACCCACACTATATTTATATAAATACAATTTAAACCATGTAATATGATAGACAGAAATAGCAAACCGACAAATCTTGATCGTTTTCGTAACTATGCAAGGTTTTTTTTTTTTTTTTTTTTTTTTGTTGTTGTTTTTTTTTTTTAATAGAAAAGCAGCTTAAATTTACTTCCCGATATTTAAGGCTCTCATTTATATTGTAATTAACTAAGAAAATTATAATTACATTGTATATCATTGACGATTATGTCTAGCTAAAAACTTTAATAACCAATTTTTTTTTCCAAAATTTGACTATTACCACTTTGAAGCAATCATAAATATGTAAAAATATTATAATAATTACTTCTCATATGTCAAAAAAAAAAAAAAATATATGTAGTATAAGAGTCCAATTAACATAGTCTCTGCTAATGTGGTCCCTTAAATAGGGGGGGAATCAGACAATGAAAAAGCACATAAAAGTAACAGATACACAGTAATTAGTACCTAAGCAATTTAAAAATACACTTTTATAAAATAATATTTATGCAAATACTGAAAGAAAAAAACCAGTAAATAGCAACAATAGATAAACAATAAACAGAAACTCACTGATACACAATAATAGAATAAATAATAGTTTATAATATAATACAAGAATCAAAATAATCAACTTTATGTTAATGCATAATAACTGTAATATATATATATATACACAACGCTTCTAAAATGTATGGTAAAAATATAAAAAGAACACATAAAGGAGACCGAAATAAGTAAACTTTGTTATGTAATGTATGTTCTGAAAAGTCACCTGGAAGTGGTAGAAGGTGCTATTTTGTTGAACTGAAAATGGTCCATTGACTTTAACAGTCATTCCCTGTGCTAATTTCGAACAGCATGCATCACCACATATTCGTATTCATTTTATGTAGAGCTTCTCAAAGAATGTACAGTGAACGATCTAGAGGAAACAGCTGTGTTATAGCATTAACTTTTAATTTTTATGGTCAATAACGACAAACCATTTTCTTTTCTTAATTTATCTGAACAATAAAACTAACACATTTACAATAAACAATTGAGTCTGCTCTTAAAGAAATTTTGTGTGTAAAAAAGAGTTCTGTTCGCATAGGCGGAATGTTCTGGAATGCATGTATTAATATTTTCAAAGATGAAGACTACACTGCCAACAAATTGCTAAATATTAAAACGAATTTACCAGAATTCGTGTAAGATGGAATCTTTCTGTGCTTGCAGGTGTGATATGAGCAGAAATATTAAAATTCTTGAAAAATTTCTGCAGAGGAAGAAGATTTGAGCAGAACCATGCTACAACCACAAGAATTGTTGGACCTGCTTTGGGTGTGAGCCGTTCAATAGTTTGGAGGACTTTAAACGAAGGTGAAAAGCACCTGTATCACTTATAGAGTGCAAGCGTTGAAATGTGTGATTTATCTTCTGCATGTTATCTTTTTCAGCGAGTAACTACAGTAGGTAGCAGCAAATCCTCACTTTTCTTCGGGCATCTTATTCACTGATGAGGTTACTTTTTCATAGTAAGATATGTTTAACACCCCTAAATATCCCTTTTGAAAACTTGATAATCTACATGGCTCAACACCACATCATCACAAAAGATTTCCATTAATGCTTAATCTGGCACTGTGCAGAAGTAAGACCATTAAGTAAAGTAGTAAGACTATTCATTCCACCCGGTCACCCACACCATTTTACAAGTTATCTTTTTGGAATTTCTTTTTGATGTTTCTTCTACTGTTCGGACATGAATATGGTTCCATTACAATGAAAACCAGGCTCATTTCAATAGAAATGACCTCGAAGTTACTTACATCCCCCACTGGATCAGAGGAGTGGACTTATTCCTTGACCATTTCAATCACCAGATTTTACATGTATGGGTTTCTACCACAGGGTGCTATTAAGGGCCTAATCTAAGTTGGATTATGTTGGATGAAGACCTAATAGCCAGACTGCCAGTTGGTGCTGGAAATGTCACTACCATGCTTGATATATTTGTTAATATAAACCAATCCATATGTGTACTAATGTTGATAGTCGCTCTTTAGAACATCTATTGTAAAAAGGTTCATCATAAAAATAGTTTTTTAATATTACCAGCCTTTCTCATTTACCTATTCTTAATTCCTTATATAATAGCACTCACACATGCAATTTCTGCACACATATTCCATAACAAAATCTGCTTATTTCGGTCCTCTCTATTTGCATCTATATTTTTGTCTGATATTTTAGAGACATATATGCACATTAAAATCTAATCTAAAAAGTAAAAGAGGAATCACAAATTATTTTGGGGGAGCCCTTTCTGTAAAATTCTAAATTCTTTTCGGTATAAAACAATTTTCATAGCAATTCAAAGTTCTTTTAATCTCTTCCCCCTTTATGAATTAAATTCACATGAGTTCGCAAACTGCCTCTCTGAGTAAACGCTCTGCCACATATAGTACATGGAAAGGGACGTTCACCAGTATGAATCACCATGTGTGTCTTAAGAACACTTTTCTGAGCAAAAGCCTTGTCACAGGAATTGCATTTATAGGGACGCGCGCCAGTGTGAGTTAAAATATGATCTTTCACACGGCTGGATCGATGAGAAGAGTAACTGCAATAAGGACATCTATGAGTTTTAACAAACGGTGAAATCCAAGCAGAACTCTTTTCAGTACCTGCAAATAAGAAATTATTAAAAATAACTATTTGAGTTTACTTATAGAAGGCACACACAAAGAAAATTAAATAAAAATTACAATATGATTATTAAATCTCAATATAATAATATTGCTAAATACATCATAACAAAACAGAAAAACCAAATTAGTTTACATATACTGTATTATGCGTTACCAAGTTGTCAAACATTTTTTTTTATCTAGTTTTCCCAAAATATAATTAATGATAAAGTATAGAATGTCTCCAAAAATTTAGTTAATTCAGTTGATGTTAGGTTTCCAACAATTTTATTTTTCCTTTATAGGGCTTAACTGATGTTTGTATTTTGTTTGAAAGCTAATACAATATAATAAATAGATCCATCTAATTCAAACTTATTACAATTGTATGCACTGTTGCATTGATAGATCTTTGTAAAATGTCAAATTGCACAAAAAAAATTTGCAAAAATAAATGAGTTAAGGAAAACCAAAATGCAGGTAAATTTTTGGAACAGCTTTTATTATATGATTTATCCGCTGTCATTATAAAATATAAATTACTCATTATCAGAAAAGGTCATTTAACTTTTGAATAGCAAGTCTCCCTACAAATTTATTTTTTCCTATAAAGTCCATGTTTATAATTATTCAATTGTTTACCAATTATGAAGTATTCTTAAAAAAATTAATATTGATACAATATTAAAAAAAATAATTTTGTATTTGTTGTAGATATTTTTAAAAAAATTAATGAAATTTAGTCCTTTTATTATTTTTTTGTGCTTTCAACATTTATGTTTATCTTATTATAATAAAAAAAAAAGGGGCACTTTTAAAATAAAAAAAAAAAAACAATTAGTAAAAATGACTTAAATAAATACAAACTATATTTTATGCAAATTATACGAAACACACACAACTTCAATCACCTGAACCAAAATCAATAATAAAATTTTTTTCCATTAAATATTGGAAATATATTTTTACAATATAGGAATAATTTGAGAAGATAATTTTTTTTACTTCAAATACATGATTTATTAAAATCTAATTTTATAAAATTGTAAATAATAATAATAGTAACAATTACACAATACACGAAATATCTTCCAAATATTAAATAAATTTTTAAAAAAAAATTAGAGTGGTTTTACTGAAAGAAATCACTTTAATGACTTTTTGATTAAAATATTTTACATGATGACAAAAAGTGATCAGATTTCAATTACAATTGAAATCTGATCACTTATTGACTATATGATACTTATTGACTATTTACTATATAGTCAATAATCATTTTATAGTCAATAATTATTGACTATAAAATAATAGCTACCAATTTTACATTTGCTCCATAAATTAGATCCTGCTTTGACTATAAATTATAAATAGAAGCAAAAAAAAAAAAAAATTTTTTTTTTTTTCATTTTTTTTTCTATAAAGAGCAATTTGTCATTATTCTACATACTAAAATATATATATATATATAAATGATTTTAAAATGAGAAAAAAAGCTATTCAATATACAGATGTTAATAACATCGAATAAAAACTAAAATTTTCACCTCATATGAAAAGGGAGTAAACAATTTAATAATTTTTTAATTAAATACTCAGAATTCATTTATCATGTTAACACTATTTAAACATTAAAAATATAGGAAGTGAAATGTACTCATGATTTCCAAATAACCATATAGGAAAAGGTTTCTTTACAAAATAGACTGCTTTGAATTTTCTATAAATTTAATTTTTCGAATCTTAAGGGTTTATCACAAGTAAATGTAATCCGTTTCGATTCCTTTTTTTTTCTCTCTCTATCTTTAGTTAAAGGAAAAACATAATGACTTATGTACTCAACACTACTTCTCCTCTTTAATATATCATTGTTAGATAATTATTTTTTGCTGCTCAAAAGGTCATTTCTGTCATTTTAAACTTTTTGATGATATCACAAACCCAATGCTAAACAAAATTAAATTCATCAATTCAACAACAAGGATTAAAAAAACACATTGAAATCATAATCATTTGAATCACAAGTTTTGCTTTTTTTCAATAATTAATTTCCATCTATCTATAATGTATTTTGCACCATCACATTTTTTTTTTTTTTTTTTTTTTTTTACATTGAGAACATTACATTTATAATTGCTGAGCATATAAAAAATACAGGTGAAATAAAATTTCAAATATTATTCATTCTGTCAATGTAATTATATATGAGTTTTTATTTTTAGAAAAAAAAAAAAAAAAAAATTTGAAAATGAACAAGGAGTAGATTATACACAAAATGTTATATTTAAAATACATATATAAAATATCATTTAATATAATAAAAAAATTTCCTGTAAGAAAATTCTAAAAAAGAAGTAAATATACATTTAATGCATACTAATTCACAATTAATAAAAAAATATATATGCAATACAATATAATAAGCAAGAATGAGTACAACCAATTTTTTTTTAAATAGATTAGAATTAAAATAATTAATTTAGGCATAGATATTTATATTCCAAAAATTAAAAGAATAATCCAAAAATTGATTTTGAAAGTGCACTTTCCTTATAATTTCTCAATTTAAATTACTTTCTCCATGGAATCTAAGTTCTTTAAACTTTTCTTTCTAAATGAATTCTCATATGGATTTGTAAGCGGCATCTCTGGGTAAATCCTTTGCCACATATAGTACATGTAAAGGGATGTTTGCCAGTATGAGTCACCATATGATTTTTAAGCACACTTTTCTGTGCAAAAGCCTTGTTACAGAAATCGCATTTATAAGGGCGCTCGCCAGTGTGGGTTAAAATATGATTTTTCACACGGCTGGATCGATGAGAAGAGTAGGTGCAATAAGGACATTGGTGATATTTTACATTTTGTGTAATCCAAACAGAATCATCTACAATGAAGAAATCATCAAAAATTAGTTTAAAGATTATTACATTAAAAAAATAGTAAATTATTTAAACAATTGTAAAATACTATTGTTAGCTTAAATAAGAACAATATAAAATTTATTTAATTACATTTGTCAAACATTTTCCACAAAATATGATATAAAATATTATAGGCCTTTTCCATGGACCTTCTTCAGTTAATTCTATTTGAAACTTGGGAAAATGAACTAAAAATACATGCACAGAAAAGCATACATTGAAAGTAAGTACAAAACTGAATTGCTGCTATTAGTAAAGATAATCCACCTATGATATAATTGGTCTTTATGCTGGTTTATTACACATCAATTTGAAAGGAAAGTAATACAGAATTTAGATAGACAATTTTGAAAAGAAAAAAATATTTAATATTGGATGCAATCATTAATATATTATTCATTTTCTATGGCGTCTAAATATCTTTTGAGAAACTTTTGATTCCATCCCTGAAGAATGTTTTAGTGTGTGCAGAAAAATATTCATTTAAAAATTTTTCGATTTCCTTATTACACTCAAATTTTCGCCATAAAGAAAATACTGCCTAAGAGATTTAAACAGATAATAATCTGATGGGACTACAATGTAGAAAGTAGAATTTCTCTCCAAATTCATTCAGCTTCTGTTGAATCATTTGCATTTTAACCCAAAGAAATGGCACATAAAGCATTCAACAAAACTTCCAATATTCATCATCCTAACTGGCTTGACAGCCCATTGTGGGCCTTGGCCTTCTTTAAAGGTCCAGCCAGGCTGTTCTCCTCTTGGCCATGGACCTCCAGTTTTTGATCTTAATAACATTAAACTTCCAACATTAATAATCAAATAAAATAAAAGCTATTTATTTAAATTCAAAAATAATTTATAAAAATCAGAATTTAACAAACATTCAAAGAGTCAAAAAGTAAAAACTTAAAGAATAAAATGTGAAACTTTCTCATTTAATAATGTTTATATTTTTATCTTAACAAATCTATGCTATGAAAGGGCAAATTACTTTATTCACATAAGCATTAATAAGAAGCTATAGAAAAAAATTAGGTAACTTAAACATTAAATAAATTATATTTTTTAATACACATTGACATTTTAAAGCTACTTGTTCAAAAGAAATTAAAATTCCTCAATACATGAAAATAAATATTTGACTATACTGTTACATAAAAAAAAAATTAAAAGCAATATAATAGCAATTATATAATAACTCATTCAATTATAACATTTTTATTTTATCAGACTTTTGCTCAAAAATACACACAATAACTAAAAATTTATTTTAAATGATTAATTTAGATAACACACTTAAATCAAATAATGATTGCAACCTTTTTTACTTACTTTCTTTTAAACAAAATCTTTTAAAATGCAAGCATTAAAAGAAAACTAAAGCAAAACCTACTTATTTACAATGGCATTATGTAAGTGGAAAATGAATCATTCCGTTTCTCTCACACTGATATTAAAAGAAAATGCTTAACACATAAATAAAATTTGATATTGCACTCAATCTGTGAATTCAAATTGCTGACTTTAATAAAGTTTTTTTTTTTTTTAATACAAAACACCTTCAAAAACAAATATTCTTTAGTATATCCTGAGAACACACTTTTAAATGAGCTAATATTAAAATAATAACAAAATAAATTATATTGATACTGATAAACAACATTTAAAGAATATCTGATGGAATAATTTGAATATTTCTTTGGCAACTCTTAAAGTAATAATTAATCATATATAGGATTCACACAGGAAGTACAACTACAAGTAATTCAAACAATTTATAGTTCAAAAACCTTTTTTTTTACCTTAATTTTCATGTTCCTTTAAATTCATTCAATTGTAGATCATATTCATAACTTCATGAACAAAATTACATGCAAAAAGTGAAAACAAGAATGAAAAAAAAAAAAATAAATAAATAAAAATAAAAATAAAAACACTAATAAAAAAAAAAAAAATTGTACCTTTAATCACAAAAATTAATTTTAATAAACTAACATTAATTTTTAAATAATTTTGAATATCATTATTATTTTAAATGGCACTTATATAACTGGAATTTTTATCAATTCATTGTAAATTGTACAAATCGTATAATTCAAAAAAATCTAACAAACATAAATTAATGTACTAATTTCTTATGATATCAATAATTTTTGAAAATTACATAACATTAATAGTATTATTTATAATGTTTAGTAATTTTGTCTAATATAAATTAAATCTTATTTACAATCTATGCATAAGTTTTACACAGAATATACAAAACTCTTTTCAGATTAAAATCATTCATATCATACTTTACGTATAATTTTTAGACCTCATTCAGCTTTCTTTATAAAACTGGAAATACTTTATCAACACTGCTATAGTTATTTTAAATATTTATATCAAGGTCAATAATGATCTATGAGGGGACCTAAAAGAAATTTATTTCAATTTTTGACTTTTTAACTATTGCAACATGATTTTTTTATGCGCACTTACATAATTTGTCAAATAAGTTAAAGGCTTAATGTCATAACTGTCAATATTATTAAGAAACAAAAATAGCATATCAAAAATTATTTTTCAAAATTCCTTCCCAATTTGTACTTCTGGCAAATGATATTTCATGACATATTTCTTCCCTTTATTATCAAAACTAATTAAAAAGATTGTTTTCTCTCTCTCTACATATACAATACATCTTTTTCTTTGAATATTTAATCATATGAAAGGAATGTTTTAAACTTGCAATTTTAAATATGTAACTTCAAAATCTATGCTTCTTTCGACATGCATATTATTAAAAATATCATAGTAAACTTTGTGAGAACAATAATTAATTGCAACACATTTTCAACTTTATCTATCATTGGACAAAGGATATCATTTGGCCATTTTAAAAGACAAGATGTAGCACGAATTATTTCTAATTAGAAACTCAATAACGAATAAAAAGCCCTAAAAGATATACTGCAAGAGTGTCCTGAAATGATATGTCATGTAATTTCATAAAGTGGCCATTAATAGGCTTCATTAATTGTTCAAGAAAAAAACACAAACGGAAAACATAAAATTTTAACGATTCTAAAGGATAAAAATATTGTTTCTAATATAAACTAAAGAAATAGAAAATACTTTCAATGTTGACTTACAATGACTTAAATCATTTTGAGTTAAAAACAATATTTTACATTTTTGTCTACTTAAATAAATACATTTTCACTAGTCAGGATTTGGGTAAAATGTTCCTAAGCATGACACAAATTTAAGCTTATTATGATAAACCACTAACATTGTGACTCATTACATTATGATTAGTAATTATTTAATGTTATATATTTATCATAAATAAAGAAAAAAATTATATATAAAAGATGCAAACAAAAATTATGGTGACAAAAATAATTAAAAAGTATATATAAAAATAAATTCCTAATAATTTCTATCAAGATTTATGAAATTAATTAAAAAATTTTAAAGTACAAAAAATTGCTGAAAGAGAAAATATTATCAATTAGCATATCAGATTATTTATAGAAGTTAAGGACAACTATGTTTATTTTACTTATTATTATAAATTCTCTTAAAATTTAATCATGAACATCTGAAAAGAAAATATTTACATATGATAAAAATATTCCCATGTGAAAAATTCACTTAATATTTATAACAATAAAATATATAATTTATAAAGGAACAATGAAACAAAACAATGATATATCATTTAAATAATTAATATCTTTCTACAGTCAGAATTTACAAAGAGGCAAAGTAAAAATTTATCAATCACAATAAATGAGTAGGTAGTTAACTGTCAAAAACTTTCAAACATAGAAGAAAACTAAAATTTTTATAAAATTTTCATTAATTTAAATATTGCATTAAATATTTCATTTTGCATGTATATTTATAACTGAAACGGAAATGGGTGTTAACAAAAATTAACATGAAATACAAAGGAAATTTAAATAAAAAGCTATAATTTATTAGATATTGTAAATACACAAGTACAATTTATTGGATAAATTTAAAAGAAGTTATGCTTTACTTATTTTTAAAGGCAGACAGAATTTCTGAAGAGACATAATTATTTTTAATAGAATTTAAATCTGTAATATTTATTGATATTCCTTTGAAAAAATAATTATAATTCGTATACACCAAATAATTCAAAATGTAATTTTAACAAATAGTGCAACTAATCATGATTTTAAGAATCTATAATTCATATTTCATTAAATTAGGTCTTATTTAATCTTTTGTATTTTATTTATAATGTACATAAAAATTTTAGCATCTGCATAGAAAAAATTCTTTTACAATTAACTGAAGATGCTATATTTCTAAACTTCATAAAAAAAAAATTCTTAAATTTTCAAGTAATATTTAAAGTAATTTGTTGCCAAAAAGTACAATCTAACATAAAAATTAGTATTTTACATAAAAAAATATAATTTTTTTTTTTAAAGACATGAAAATTAACCAAAAAATTATAATTAACTGAAACAACATTTTTCACTTTGTGTACAAAAACCAGTCAACAATTATAATTCTGTTCACGAAGTTGTATAAGAAAAGACACTTTTAAAATATGTTAATAATTATTTAATTAATTCTCTCATTTATTTTTTCCTTGCACAAAATTTATACAAAGGCCAATTTACTCAACAAAAATGTTAAAAACAAAATAATAATTGTAATAATCATTCAGATTCTTTAAAAATATTGCATAATGTTTATAAGACTTTTCACATTTGTCCATTTTAATAATAGCAAATCAAATCAAATTTAAAATATTTTCTTAAAACTGCAATCTTAAGCATTCTAACGTGTAGAAAGCACAATTTAAACAAAAAATAATTCTATCTTCAGAAAGGATAAGAATCTAAAATTTCATGTATTTTTAAATATTTCACTGTTATCTAAAAACTATTATATGAATTCAAGACCATATAATTTCTCAGATAATATTAAGTAAAAACAAGTAATATAAAAAAAAGTCCTTTACAAATAAAGTTGTGATTTTCCTCTTACATCTGGCGCCATCTATTATTAGATGCATGCAACTTAAATCTAAAAAAAAATAAAATTAATTAATTAATATTTGAAAAAAAACTGTATGAACATCAAGTGTCATCCACTACTAGTTCAAAAAAAAATTTATTTGAACTTGAGTGGATGAATAAAAAGTATTTTATTAACGCTTAAAAATTTGAACAAGATATATACAGCGAGTGTGTGAACTAATAGTAGGAATTGAAAAAAAGAAAACTTTATATCTTAATTTTATTAAAACTATCTTTAGTTATCAAAAACAATATTAAATTTAAAACATTTAAGTTTATTTAAACTATAGTTACCATAAAGAAAGACAAAATAAAACACTGCTGAAAAGATGCAAAAACAAATTATTTACATGCAATTACAAAATAAATTGTAATGATATATGTAAAAAAAAATGAATTAATTATGAAGATGTATCATTATGCATAATTGAATAAAACAAAATATTTAAAATACATTGTCAATTTTTCCAAGATCAAAATTACAATCTTGCACATGATCTGATAATAATAAATTATTATTACTGTAAAAGGTTAACATTAATTGCATTTATAACTAACTATTTATTTAGCTTGAACAAAACAAACTTTGAAAATTCTTAATATTCACAATTATGGATTTCCTCAGATAACTAACTGGAACAATTTTTCTTTACCAAAATGATATTCTGCAGGCTTCACCTATGCAAAATCATTATATGCCTTGTTAAATTGCCTTTAACATTGAAAGCTTTACCACATGTAGGACATTTAAAGGGACACTCTCCGGTATGAATTCTCATGTGTGTATCCAATGCAGTTTTATGATTAAAACCTTTTGTGCATAATGTGCATTTGAAAGGACGTTCTTGAACATGAATCTTTGCATGTGTTTGTAGATCTGTAAAAACGGAAGTGGAATATTCACAAAAGGAACAGGCATAAAGCTGTGAAGAGTTGCGAATTACAGCAAAAGTTACTTCTACTATCTGTAAAAAAAAAAGTATATTTAAATTGTTGGTTAAATAAACTTGCTCATACTATAATATAAAAAATAAATAAAGCAGTTTCGGTACAATAATATAGTTCATTTAAAGATTCATATTGTAAAAATTACAATGTATAGGAATGCATCTTTGAATAAAATTACAATATTTTTTTTTTTTTAGAAAGAAAACTTGAATTTTTAAAACACAGTTTCTCTTTTAAGCAAGGACAATGTATATCCCTACAGCAGACACATAAGTATCTTGTCAAGTTAAAATTTACTTTACAGAAAGTATTTGCATCTGATAGATATATAAATTGTCATAAAATTTAAAAATTTTGAATAAAATTTTAACTAAAAACGTCCAATTTCTATTCCTTTTAATTCATTTACATCATTCAGTCACATGTTTGCTTAGTTTTTTTATATTCAGTCACATGTTAGTGACTGAATATAAAAAACTAAGCGACAAATGAAAATAAGAAATAAATATAAACATTTGCCTATGTCTATCCTTTTCAAACCTTATGGAAATGATAAGGACTTCATTCCTTCATTTCAGGAAATAGTATGCAGTATTCAAAGTTTCTATACTTAGGCTAGACACAGGAGCTGTTCAGCAATACTTGTCGAGGATTGAAATGAACTTCCTAATCCAGAATCGCAACAAGATAAAAAAATTTCTTTTTTTTTTTTAATAAAAAAAAATCAAGTAAAACTATATTAATCTATATTTTGAAATGAAAAATAAAACCTACAAAATATTTTTAACAAACTGAACCTTTAAACAAACAATAAAAGAAAATTTTTAAATACATATCAGTCAAGTATTGTATTAAAATATTTCCGATTTAATATATCTATTTAGAACACATAAATAAATAAAAAATTGTAGAAAAAATATTCAATACAATAATACATTTGAGAAGGTGGAGATCAAATATACAAGTGCATATAAAAATTATAATAAAAACAGAAGAAAAAGTAGTTACCAAATATAATCGAAAGTAAAAACGAAATGTTTCACTCTAGAATGTATGAATCCTTTTCAATGATATAGAAAAGATAAAAATATTGTAAAATTCTAAATTTTAAAACTTGTCTTAAATAAAAGAATGTTTTTAAAAATCCAATAATGTTTAATCTTTACATCTGCTAGAAATGCTAAAGTCCTGGAGAACATCAGTTCCGAATAAATTGGGCCTCAGTACAGCTTTTTTATTTGCTATTTCATCCCAGGCCTCTTTTATCTGCTTGCCTAAGGCATACGAGTAAGTAATAATATTTTAAATCTGTTCACATCTTGCGTCATTCTGTAAAAATATGGTTTTCTCATCTTCTAACTTTTAAGCATTATTCTGTTATAAAAATAATAATTATTTTTTAAAAATCTTTACTTCTGTGTCCCACTAAAATTTCATTTACTATATTTTGCAAAAAGTAACTTTAGATGGTGGTTTCTTGGAATGCATTTTTACTAAAACTTCCATTAAAAAAAAAAAAAGTTTTCAGTTAGATAGTAAGCTCCAACCTATAATCCCAATGAAGAACTTTAAAAGTTTTTCAAAATATAATTTTTGGATTGTATGCAAGAAATGACAGGAAATCATCCATTATTCTTAATGCTGGTTGTGAATAAAAGTTAAACTTTCAGTGATTTTTTTTTTATTATCAATGATAATACGTTTTTGTTTATTTAACAATTTTAATCATTATACACACACACCTTTTTTTTTTTTTTTTTTATGACAAAAAAATTATCACAAGCAATATTTGAAAATAAATTCAAAATTTTAGAACTACAAATTGAGCAGTTTACTTTTTAAACATGAAGGAAATACAAAATAAATATTCAAATTCAGATATTTTTTTATTAAAAAAATAATTTTGCCACAGCACAAAAATATTTATCTTCCTTCATGATAAATCATAATTATAATAAACCTTGCTATAAATTAACAGATAAAAAATAAACTTACAATTTTTTTAAAAAGCATGCATTCAAATACAGTTTCAAATTCAGAAAAAGCAGAAACTAAGATTTTTTTTTTTTTTTTTTTTTCTTGTAGAATTCTATCTAGCTCTCATATTTCGTAAACAAGACATGATTCAGTAAAGCTTTCTCATATATGATTTAGCATATTAAATTATGACATATCAACTTTTAAATTCAAGTTTTCTATACATATGGTAAAGAGAAAATATGCAATATTTCTATACACATAGTAAAAAAATATCAAGAAGCAATGATTATTGTAAAGAGAGAAAATAGAAAATAAATTATTATACAAATTATTTTCAATAAAATTCAAAATTTAATATCATATAAAATAGATCACATTTATAACTAAGAATATTTTCACTATTCTTCAATGCAATATTCTCTAACATTCTCAGATATTTTTATGAAACACACCTTCATAGCATTGATTATTTAATATCAAACCTGAAATTGCCTTTACTTTTAACTTAGTACAACATTCCTTTTACATACACTCATATTTTTATCAAAACACATTCATTGACAGTACTAAGCCTAAAAAAGACAACTTCATCTTCAATTTTCCATTTGAGATGAAGAAGAATTGCAGATAAATTGTCTTTAAATAATGACAATTTATCTTCGTCTTTTATTTTTATAATGAAATAAATTTGCTAATTTCTCCATTTGTTACAATCCAAAATGAGTACTCATATGGTTTATATATCTGCTGTAAAACTTGTCTGTTCTTGACCATACATTTTTAATTGTAAGCTGAAAATAAAATTATATTTTTAAACATTTGTAGTGAATCCAATTTTGGCAATCATGCGTTCAAAAACTAATGCAATGAGTTTGACCAAATAAAATATTTTTATTGAATATGCCATTTAACAAATTTATTGCAGCCAACTTAATATTTATTGAATTTAATTACATTAAAACTCCATATGACAAATATTATCATCATGAACAATTTATCATTATATTTAAAATACCATAACTTGAGCTTCTCTGAATCTATAGTTAAATAACTTCTTCAAAATGAATTAGCATGTGTCTATCCAAGTTGCTTTTTTTACGAGAGAAAGTTCTGCTACATGAAGGACATTGGTAAGGTCGTTCTCCAGAATGAGTGAGCATATGGGTTTTCAATGCACTTTTCTGAGTGAATCCTTTATTACAAAAGGAACATAAAAAGGACGTTCTTTAGTATGAGTGTAAATATGGGCTTTTAAATGACTTGAATTATTTGAAGAATAATCACAATAGAAGCATTGATGACGCTTTGTGAATTTTAAATGTCCCAGAACTTTTTCCTTTTGCTGAAAAAAAAAAATATAAACAAAATAAATTTATAGAAAATTTTAATGCAATAAGATACACTTTAATCAAGATAATCAATCTAAATTAAAATAAAAAATAATTTATTCAAGAAAATAGAATTTCAAATATAATATTTTTAATTGAAAACTAAAGCATAAAAATAACTGAAGAGAATTAGTCAAAATTAAAGAATTAAAAGCATAGAAATAAATCAAATTTCAGAAAAAATAATTATGAAACTTCCATAGAAGAAATGGTTTTTTATTACTTTATAATGATTACTTAAAAAACAAAATTAAAATTTTAGTATATTTAAGCAAATATTCTTATACAGCTGTTAAGGATATTCTACAACCTTTTAAATAAAACAAAAAATAAAAATATACTTATATACATGACAAAGATTAACATAGACTTCTCTTTCTAAAGAATTAACTCTTTTCATGTACAATCATATTTTTATTAAAAACAATGCAAAAAATTTCACCAAATACATCATTAAACTCATACAATTTCATTTCATTCTTTCACAATAAAAACTGAAATAAAAATGAGTGTTCGAGTAATAATAAAATGCATTCAATAATAAAAAATATGCATAGCATACAATATTATCTTTGTCAAAAAGCTAAATTAAAATGAAGATAACTTTCTTGTAATACTGAGTGTGTCTTTCATGACTAATTAATCATATGTTGCAAGGATGACAGTTGTTAAATTTTCTTTTTTGGTATGAGTAATCATATGAACTTTCATATTGCTACTATGAGAAAATGCTTTATTACATAAAGGGCATTTAAAAGGACGTTCTCCTGTGTGAGTTCTCATATGTGTTTTCATATTGACTTTATAAGCAAATGTTTTACCACACAAACCACAAGGGAAAGGTCGCATTTTATCATGAGTTAAAATATGTTCTTTCATATGACTGGAATTATGTGAGATGTATTCACAAAAAGGGCATTGAGGCAAGTTGAAAGATCTTGAAATCTCAGCAAAATTACTTTCAAGTTCTGCAAAAAAAAAAAGTAAATAAATAAAAACAAGAGTGTTAATTTAAGTTTTACATATAATAAAGAAAAACTTTATATAAAAAATTATCTAAAAAAATTATTTAAAATTATCATTATAAAATGATATATACATTTTTTTTTTAAAAAATTATTTAATGATATCAAATAACTTCCAGAAAACTGAGTTTGTTTCTCAATATTTTTTCAGGAAATACAATACAATGGTAATACATATTTCTCAAAAAGTATTAAAAAGTTATTACTTCAACAATTTTTCAAAAACATTTAAGATTTTTCATCATCATTTAAATACACATACGAAGATATTTTACCATCTACCCTGTCCAAAATAACAGTTTCTAATTTAAAAAAATGATGAAAAGGGAAAAAAATGTGCAGAAATCTTATTAGAAAATATGCAAAGTTTTAATTAAAAACACAGATATTGTTTACCATATAACATTGGAAAACAGCATTTATTCCTCAATTGTTCAAAATTTGAACAGCTTATCATAAAACAAGAACTTTGTCTGTTATAATTTATCAGAAAAGAAAATTCCACGGATAGGAAAATCGTAAAAGTGAAAATTGTGAATCTACAAAAGAATCTTGCACCATTTAAAATTTTTATGTAAATCTGTAAGTGCTTTCAGTATTCAGAAACAATTCCTACAAACAAAAATATAAATATGAATAAAAGTTAAATATTATAAGAAAAAGTTTTATTCTACATATTAAAATAATTTATTCTTACAACCAAAAATATGTTGAAGTAAAATTCTGCAACATTTACATGAAGACATTTAAAAGAGCAATTTAAAATATAAAGGATAATTTTTTTAAATTTATTTTTAACAATAAATAAAAAAATAAAACCTGGTAAAAAGATTTAAAAGGTACATGCACCTTAAATGATATATATATGTATACATAAAAATATACTAAAACTTAATCATAATAGGTGGTGCAAGTATTGTTAAAAATATTTCTCTATTGTTAATGAAGGTAACAATTCTTCCCTTTGTTACCTTCATATACATTTTTATGCAAAAAGAGTTATTTTTATATAATAATATAAAAAATTTGAGAAATTTTAATAGAGTAGACAGAACATTTAAATGAAAATAAAAATTAATTTTGAAACTATCATTTCCTTATTTCATTTTTTATTTGAAATATTCCAACAACCGTTAACTTTTCTTGCACAAAGTGTATTATATAAATCTTCAAAACTTTTCCAAGAAAAATCATTGCCCGATTAAGTACTTGCAAAGACATTCTGAAATATGAATACTCATGTATTTCCATAATCAATTTTTTGATAATTTCTTTATATATGAAGCACTGAAACGAACAATGTTAGGAACGAAAACTTCATACCATTGTTTTGAAATATATTTCTTATTAATAGCTTTGTTACTTGAATTGCTACCTTCATCTACATTTTCATACAAATAAAATCTTTTAAAGAAAAGAAAATATTCTGAATAGGAAATTTATTTGATGCTATACTCATAAATTATACCTTAATATAGTTAGAAAAAATAAAAATTTACACACATATAAAATCTAAAATTAATCAAAGTGACTAAAGTTTCGCAATTTAAATGAAAGCAAAATGTCAAGTTTGACCACTGAAGATTAATACCTCAACGTTATTTTAAGATCATAAAATATTTGTTTTTGTTTTGACAATTTCAGAAAATGTTCCTTTCAATGGAATTTTTTTATTTCATATTGAAGTTAAATTGTTTGCTGTTTTCATGTAATCTCCATGTACAGTTCAATATTATATATATAAAATACTTTCTTGTAAATACTTTATTTATACATTTACAAATATTTTAATTATACACTGAAAAAATAAGTATAAAATTAAAGACGAAGAATTGGGATTAAATTCAGGAGAAATAGAAAATAGTTTTGCTGACATTAATTATGATATAATAAGGTATTATTCTGTTACTCTTTTACTAAATATTGCTCATAGTGCAAAATATAATGACATGGCAAGCATATGCAAGATAAATGTGGATTATGAAATGACAGACACCTCATTGGTGAACATGAGCTATTTAGATTCTTTTTCAGATTTAGTACAAAAATGGAACTTAGTAATGAAATTCACTATGCTTGCTATTTCAATATTGCTGATAAATTAATTGCAATTATCCTGTAACCACAGCCAATCAATTGTATTGAATGAAAATACACATTCAATATTAAATCTATCTAGTTTGATACAACTAGAAGATTTGCTTGTAACTCTTAAAATATTTAATAAAATACTTTTATACTGGTAATGTGTACTGGTATCCAACTTTATCACTTATTTCTTAAATTATAAGTGAAATGAATTTCAGACTCTTCACAGAATTATTTAACGAGGTTGCAATTTCCATAAACATAAAATGTATTTAGTTTTAGCTTTCTGATCAAGAAAACTTAAGAATTACCTACTGTGAAGTTTCAGAAATAAAAAATTTATGAAACCAATTTCTCATTCAACAACCAATTTTTCAACAACTTATCTATTCTGCAGAAAAATAAAAGGAAGCATTTTTACTATTGTTTCATAAAAGGCCTATTTTGACTGCATATGCAAAAAGTAGTAAAGCAAAGTGTATCATGATTATTGATTTATAATATATTTACCTTGCAAGATCAAGGGAAAGCATTCCTCGTAGTAACACTTTTAACTAATAATTATAGAATTAACTAGTCAATGTATAGCACTGCATTACAATTGTATATGCACACATTAAGAAGCAAACAAATTCTTAATCTAAAGAAAAAAAAAGAAAAGAGCTCTAAGCAAACAGTGCACTGCTAAAAATTTGGAATTCTTTCTTTTTTAAAATAATAGATTTATTTGTTTCATATATATATATATATAGCTATTTATAAGAACAACTATAAGAATAATTGTTTATAAGAACAAGTAATCATATTTAAAAACTGTTCAAAAATTAGAAATGAAATGAATGAACAGAATTCTCAATTGAAAATAAAATATATAATTTATAGAATTCAGATTTTTCTTTTTAATTATTCAGTGTTAACCAGAAGCCATAGTGAGCTTAATTAAGCTACTAATTGGCTTCAAATGGTTTTTCTCATGGGCCATGAAACTGTAAAAATTTCTTATTAAATCCATAACACTTTGGAGTATCAAATAATTCTCCTGTGAGAAAAGGAAAAAAATTAAATATCTTTTTAGATATATTTAAAGAGAAAATCAATGTTTCTAATATTGATATCTAAAATCAGAAAATCATTAGATATCTACTTTCTGACTATGCAAACAATTGTCTAAAACATTAAGAGAACTATGATCAATGAGCAAGATCCCCCCTACCCTCAAAAAAAAAAATAATAATAATAATAATAAATAAAAATTTCAAAAAAAAAACAATGTAAAAATAAACATTCACAGTGTGTTGGGTTTTCTTTTTAAACATTTATTCTAGTCAAAAATATTTAATTAAGAATATACATGTGGATGGAAAAAAAACCTGTAAAATTTCCACTTTGAAATTAAAAATATTACAACAAAAATATTCGCAAACAAAATAATAATTTTAAAATTCACAAAAATATCATTTAGAAGGCTATTTCACGAGAATACAACTGAATTGTTGTTTGTTGCACAAATTGCTATGTTTCCCTCACAGAAAATTTTTTGACCCAAACTTAAAAGGAACATTCAATGTATGCTAAAAAGGCTTTCTTATAGATAAAGTTGCAAGGTATTTAAATATAAAAAAGATATTAATTATGTTTTGACAGTTCTTACATAATTATTTATAAGAAAAGAAAACTATTTATTTCAAAATACTTTCTAGTAATTTTTTATATAAAATTATTAGGAACATAAAGTGGTTTAATATAATTTTTGAAATAAATAATGCTTTAGTACAGAAAGATATATACCTTTAAAATTTTAATTTATAAAATAAATGTATAAACAGCAATGATATAAAAAATTGAATTTCTATTTTCATATTTCCTAAAAGATTTAATAGTTTGATGATTTTTCCTGAAATGCAACCTAAAAACTAACCGCTAAATGCAGCTGATATAACTCAGCAACGTTTTTGCTCAGGAAAATATGTTATTCAAATGAAGAATGGTCAATTATAGGGTTTTACAGCATACCTTTTAAATATAAATATGTGAAAAAAAATTTAGAAAACATTTTTATGAGAAAAACTATACTTAAATACAAAAAAAAAAAATTGAATAATTTAAGTTTCTATCAAAACAGAAATAAATGGATGAAAGAGTAAATAACATATCCAAATTTAATTGAAGGAAACAAATTATTAATGAAATAAAAGTTGAATATAAATGAGACATTATTCAAGTTTGTAAAAACTATTCGAAATATATTAACATAAACAAATTTTCAACAAAAATGCAAACTAAAATAAATACTAATATTAAATAAAAACAAAGAAGCAAATTAATTTCCCATCTTTATAAAGAATTAAACATATAAAATACCCACCTGTTTTAATATTTTGCAATGCAATTATCTGTACTAATTTTTATGTTTAATCTGCAACACCAACCATACAAAGATAAGACGTTTACAGATAGGAGAAAACAAAAAACATACTGTAGCAAATTTAAAAAAATCAAACAAAAAAAAAAAAAACTATTTTTGCTAGAAACGCCCAAGAACATGATTCCTTAAATGAACTTTTCATTTGAAACCTCTTCCACAAATTGTACACTGATTACAAACAAAAAACTACAGTAAACAAAACAAAAAAAAAAAAAAAATTGCTGTACAAATTGTACTATTGTCTCTCTTCAAAGTGGACGGACAGATGTCCAGTCAAAGCAGTTTTCTGCGCAAAATCTTTACCACATATTGAGCAAATGAATGGACGTTGTTTAGTATGAAGCTTCATATGGGTCTTCAGACTGCTATTCTGAGTGAAAGTTTTACCACAAGAAGAACATTTGAAAGGACGTTCACCAGTATGTCTTAAAACATGAGACTTTAGATGGCTAGCGTGATTTGAGGAATATTCACAGAAGGAACATTGATGACGCTTGTAACTTTTACTTAGCAAAGGAAAATTTCTAAAACCTGCAAAAAGAAAAAAAAATACTGAAGCCAAAAGTGTTGTATACATTTGCAACATAATAAATACATTGTGGCAAGTATTGCATCTATCAATCACTTCAGAATAATGCATAGGCCATCTCTGCATTTGTGAAGAATTTGGAGTCAGACAATAAATAAAGCATAAAGCAGAACATCTAGTTCAACAATGATATTAAAATTGTTACATCAGCATTTGAATTTTTTCCCCTTAAATTTGCAAATAAATCCAGTATTAGCTCCATAAAAGTTCTAAGCTTTTTATGAAAAGTCTAGACACAGCAAAAATTTGTGAAATAGCAAAAATAATTGCACACATTCCAAATTGTTTGATTTCCTACTGTGTGGCAAAATGATTCACCATCCAGCTTAACATTTTTAAATTAATTTCTTTTGTTATATATTAAATGCCTTCATACAATATATTTTTTTTTACAAAACGTATTTACACAAACGTGTGTCATATTATTTTGAATATACAAAAATATATTCAAAATATTAATATATTTTGAATATATTTTTATTGCACAATCATATAAATTTAGAATAACACTTGCCATGATATAAAATGATGAAATAGAAAAATAAATTAAATCATTTTATCATATAAAATTTGAAATTAGTAGATACAATATGCACAACTCTGCATTAAAAAAATATGATATTTAAATGATGAATTATGATATTTAAAAAGGAATATATAAATGTTTAATAATAAGTAATTCTTACATAAAATAACATATAAAACTATTGTTGTACTAAAAACATAATAAATTATTATATATATATATATATACATATATATTAAAAATAGAAATTATTATCACTATTATTATTATGTTTTATGTTAAAATTAAAAATTTAATAGTTTTTGAATAAATATTTAAAATCACTATTTCGATGCAAGTTTTTCCAATTCATTATAATTCATATGTTTACAAAATCATAAATTACTTCTGAATATGTTTCATGCTTACAAACATGAAAATGAAAGTTAAAATAAACACAAATTTAACAAATAAAGCATCAGTTTAAAAAATGACAAAGAATAAAACTACATTAATATATGAATTTAAATATTTTTTTAAGTACTGATGAATGTATAACATGCTTCACTAGCTCAATAAACATTTTATGAATTCATATATACATTTCATATGAATACTTAAGTATTATGCTTGGAAAAATATTAACTAGCAATAATTATGAATTATCTCATATAAGTAAAAGTTTGTATAAATTACAAGAACAAAAATGATTAGTAGCTTTCTTTCTTAGTTTTTCTTCTAAATTTGCATTAAAAAAAAAAATGTTCAAAAAATTAGATGATATTTTGAAAAACATGATACAATTGTATCCAAAAACAAAAGGTGAAAATAATAACTGTGAATACAAAATTGTAATTGTAAGTTTTTTTAAATCACATATTTTTAATATACAAAACAAAAACAAAAAAAAAATCTACAAAAGAAAATATATATATATATATACATATTCAGATATTTTTAAGTAACAGTTTTATTTTTAAATTAGGTAAAAAGTTTTTATAAAATAAAATATATTAATAAAAAGCGTATTATCAAAATATAAAATATACATAATCTCTTAAATTCAGTAAAATTAAATTAAGATACTTTTCATAATTATTTTATCAATACGAAATTAAATAATTAGAAATAAGTTAATAAAAGGAAATGAATTAAATTGGTAAAAATATATTTATAAGTATAAACTTTATTCCTATACAAAGTAATGCAAAAAAAAAAAAAAAAAAAAAAAAAATCAAAATTTTAACAATCAGATAGATACATATAATTTAAATCAATTTTCAATAATAAGGATTAAAAAAAAAATATCAACATAAAGAGCATTCAATTTTTGTATAAAAATACTAAAAATCCAGTAGTAAACAAATGAAGTAAGCAGAATATTATTTTACAAATAATAATCTAATGTACTTGAGGATTTGGAAATAATACTATTTATATATTATTACTATTAATATAATATTATTTAAAAACTGTTAGTATATAGTTAGCTTGGGATTTATTTTTAACTTGCATAATTTTTTTTTTGACAAACAATTATGACCAATTGAAAAAAAGATTTATATTTTATGCCTTAACTTGAGCTTAAATATTTTAGCCTTTTAGAAATAAAAAGTTAAAGAAAGCCATTAACGTATCTTTATTATAATCAAAATATTTACACCAATTTTTTAATAAAATAATTACAATTTTAAATAAAACAATGAATTCAAAATTACTAGAATGTCATTATATCTAAAAACTATTGATAAAAATTTGTATCTAAAAACCAATCAATGTTAGATCCTGATGTGTACAAACAGAGAAAGTTATATTTCCCAAATTTAATAATAAAATATTTACTTCGAATTTAATTAAATATGTAAGGAATAAATTAAAAGTAATTGTAAACAATAATAATGATTGAAAATATCGGAAAACATTTTTATTCAATAAAAGATATCTTTAATAACTATTTAAAATATTAATTAAGATTACTGATAAAAATATTAATTTATCTAACTTATCTAACTGATTTATCTATCATGGATAAATTATCATATGCATAATTAGCACAAGCAAAAAAAAAAAAAAATCACTAAGATCCAATTACCTCATGATACACTATGAGTTTTTCAATAAAAAATTTGCTATATAATGTACAGTGAAAAAAAGATACTGATATTAAGGGTGAGTTTAACTCCTGTTTATAATAATGTTTTGTACATATATGTTAATAATAATGTCTTATGAATGTATGTGTACACACACACACACATAAACATTCATAAGAACTTAGTAAATTTTACTTTATAGAAGATTATACGACAGAAAAACTTAAATTGTATTAGTTAAAAAAATCCTGTGCAGGTAAAAAATTTGTTAAATATTCACAATTTATACATATAGCAAATATATATACACAAAATATATATATATTTGTTCTTACAAACCTCAGTTTTCAAATATAATGCATAAAAAAACCTGAAAAATAAAATCACTTTTTTTATGACAATTTATATTGTTCTAACTATAAAATTGGGAGGAATTCAACACTTTTCTGTTTCTCATATTTTATAGGAAAATACATAAACTAAACTACTGGTTTAGATTCGCTAATATATTATATACTAATAAACAAATATTTGAAAAACAACAAACAGTTTATTTTATAAATGAAGCAAAGTATTTTTCATTGGATTGAGTCACATAACAAATAAATCATATTTATATGATAAAACATAAAAATAACAAATTTTATAGTATTACTGTTTACATAGGTAATGATTTTATGAAATGAAATTTTAAAACAAAAATATGCCATCCTTATTTAATACACATTAATCATAAAATTCTAATTTAGAGACTAAAAAAATTTTGGAAAGAAAAAAAAAAAACTTGTAAATAGCAGGGATGCTACATATATATTTAATATTATATAAATATAAAGAGGGAAAAACTAAACTTGGAGGAAATTTTGATGATAAATATTCATATGATTAAGTGAATTCTTTTTGTATGAATGTCAGACATACATACAAATTTTTACTCACTTTGAATAAATGAGCAATGCAACAATCTTCTATAGTAAATGAGTGAACAGGCTTCTCTATTTTGAAGGGAAAAGAAATTAATTTTAAAATTATCAATTTTGAATTAGTAATCAGATAAACAATTATAGAAATTTAGTCTGGCACAAGAAATTGAGCAATTTACCTGAAAAACTGTAAATGATAAGACTACATAACTTTTTTTTTCAGAAAATATGAAATGAAATGTGTAATTAATTAAAATTAACTTTTAACATATATATATATATATAAATGATGAAATATGATGAAGCACTAAAATAAAAATTAGCATTTCCTTAATAGACATTGTCATTAAAATTTATACAAGCAGCAATGATTGAAAATTAAAATAAACATTATAAATTGTAAATAATGAAAGGTCTTTAAACATGCTAAATAACACATATCCAATTGGCACAATTTTTAATGTATTACAAAACTGAAAAGTACACATAAAAGACCAAAAAGCGAAATTAAATAATTTTCAAAAATTTATATCACTAATTTGATGGAGATTTTAATATTCAGAATGCAATAAAACTTGGAATTAAACAAGCATTACAAATATATTTATTCTTTAAAGAAATGTGCTACCTGAAAAGCAACAGAGAATAAGATCACTTGAGTACCTTGTAAATTGTTAATGTAGGATATTGTAGAATACTTTTATATAATTAAGTAAAAAAAAAAAAAAAAAAAAACATTATCCCAAAATATTTTTGAGTTACTCAACAATAATATTTTACTGTATATTCTACACAATTTCAAATAAATAACACAGTGAATGAATGAAAACATCAATAAACTATTTTACAAGAATTTATAATGGCAATGAAAACATGAAGTTGAAATATTTTTTTTTTTCTTTCTCATATCAGAGTTTTCAGTTAGCCTTTCTTCATTCCATTTTATAACCCAATAGATGGCCAAGCAAGGTATGATGTACATTGAAAAGATCAAAAATGGTGAAGTCAAATTCTGAAATGCAGAAGAGTATTTCATTTTTCTCTTTTTAAATTAAGGCCAGCTATTAATTTTTTTCCCTTCCGTTCTTCTTATAATGGGATTTGGAGCAGGATGACTGCAGAAACTATGAAAAAAATTTCCCTGATTCTTCGCTGTTGCTGTCACTGTAAATGTTGCAAGTTTAAACATTTACAGCTACTAATTATATTATTTTTCTGACTTTTCTCCCTACTCAGAATCATTGCATGTGTACAATGTATATTATAAAAAAAATTTTAATAGTTATTTAATATAAAAAATGTATTTTTATGAAATTTAATTTTAAAAAAATAGAATGAACATCCTAAAAAAAATATTAAAACAGTATATTACAATAAATCCCAAAATATTACAAGATCACTCTTATTAAATAAATATAGATAAATTATTTCAATTTAAAACTATTTTCTTTATAATTATTAAGAGGGATTTACAATGGTTTAATTTAACAACTGTCTTCTTTCTTAAGAAACTCGCAAAAAGAAATAACAAACGCCACAAAATGGCGAACAATAATTCTGCTTGAATGTGATTTTTAAAGATGACACTGTACCACTGAATTCTGTTTTTTCCCCTTTCATACACATATAATGGAAGCTCAATTTAAGAGCAAAATTAGTAATTAAACACATAAATAAATTAAAGCATTCAATGCAGATGCTAAAGGATACTTAATTAAATAATTTAAGATTAATATTACTTACAATATATATAAATAATAATTCACTAAACATAATTTCAATAATTAAATAAAAAGTAACAAATACCAATCAATGGAAATGCTAAAGGGATGTGAAAGTATTTAACCTTAATACACAATAAATAATAAAATATTTTTAAAATATTAAAATTCTTTTTTTTTTTTAAATTGACTTCAGCAAATAGCATGAGTACAAATAGTAGCACGAGTGCAAGCAGAGCACAAGTAAAAACACACACTAGTCGAAGACACATTTGAAAGTAATCATCACACAAATAAATCATAAACTGGTCAGCCCATTATAATAAAAACTGGACCAACAATTTCCCTTTATTTTTAGATTTTTAAGGATTTCCCTAACTTTTCCAGATCAATAAAATTCCCCGACTTTAGATTAACACGATTCTAGAATTTCGATTTCGATTGATCGAATAACGATTTCTAGAATAACAATTACTGACAGTTTATGTGAAATTAAAGGTCTAGAAAAAGAAGAAATAAATGAGTCAATAAAAAGCATATTACAATTAAAGTTTCAGAAGATATTATATATTGAGAAAATTGAATAAAAAAAGCAAAGTATCCCAACCTTTATGATGTCAATAATGTCTATTAATTGCAAAATAAGATCAGAAAGAAAGCGAATAAACAAATTTTTCAATGATTTATATAACATAAAATAAATGAAGCAAATTATTACTGAGGGTAATCAATTGGATATAATTATAGAACAATCAAATGGAAAATTTTTTAAATTTAAGTGTACATAAAATACATAGTAAGAGCTGTATACAAACACATTAAATAGAAACAAATCTACTTTGCATTTTCTATTTTATTTAAAATAAGCTTATGCTATTTAAGAACAGGAAAAGACTTAATCAATTCCATACAAGATAAAATGAGAAACTGAATTTCATGTTATTAACAATGATAAAGAATGGATTTAAATCTCCATTACTGAACAGGAAACGCTTTATTTCATAGAGCAGTAATAATGTGTTTGATCAGAGTATTCCTATATGCACATAAGATACATTTGATAAGTCAATCTTAAATATGTGTCACCATGTGTTTCCTTAAGTTGCCTTTCTCAGAGAAGATCTATCACACAAAGTACATTGGAAGGGACGTTCACCAGTATGTACTCTGATATGATTTTTCAATCGAGTTGTATAGCATGTAAAGTAGTTACAAAAAGGACATCTATGTACAGTAGATGCAATCATGAATTTAGTAATATCATCACCACCTGTAAGTATAATTTCAAAAAAATTAGATTATTTTTCATATTTTTAATAAGTATACCGTTCTAAAAATAAATACACATATACAAACAAGAGAAAATATAACAAGGGCATAGATATACAATGAAAAATAGCTAATAAATAATTGTACATAGAACAAAACATTTTGAAGCATTTTAACATAAAATGAGATTTTCTAATATTTAAAATTGTTGCTTTACCAAGTAATACATGAGTTAATGTTGGCACAAACTAAGCCCTTACCAATCATCAACCTAAAAAATGAGATTCCCTCTAATTTGAATTTATAATATTGTTTCTAAAGTATAAACTTACCTTTGATCTAATCTAAAAAAAAAAAAAAAAAAATTCAATAGTACAAAGAAAGGCGCATTTCTAGGACTTTATGGTATAGCAAAATACCTAAAAATATGAATGCACCATATTTTTAAAAAATGAAATTAAAATTCATTTTTGAAAATGTTTTATTTCATAATATCAAATATGTTAGATTCCTTAATTTTAATATTCATTTCTTGAAGTGCAAAAAAATTCATATATCATTATAAAAAGGACAAGTGGTCATAAGTGTGTCAGAAAAGAATAACTATTATACATTTATTTATTTTTTCCCCATTCTAATGCAGCTGGCAACCAACTTAGACAATTGTTTTTGATGCCTTAAGGCAAGTGCTGCACAGACATTACTCGCTTTGCGTGGTGCGTGTAACTTGATGGTAAACCACGGATGCTGAGTAACAATGTCCCCGCAACGCTCTGAGATCCTATTAGGACCGGGACCTACGGTTTAAAGTGGATTCCAAACCACTACAAACACACATGGGCAAGCCGGGATTTGAACCCGATACCTATGGTACCGAGAGCCAGAGCGCTAGCCACTCGGCATCAGGCCCCTATATATATATATATATATATATATATATATATATATATATATATAGCATATTCAATAAATGTAGCAATATAATGCAATAAATACTACAATAAAAATCAACCAACAAGATGATAAAAAATGATTTAATAAGTATACAGCATTAAACACTGTATCAGGAAATGTTTTTGTCATAACCAAAAAATAATAAACCTATAATAAAATAATTAAATCTATATTAATAACATACAAAGTATAGATGAAATACATTTGTGATTATCTTCAATTTGATTAAAATCAGACATTTCTTATTCTTAACAATATATTATCAAAAAAATTATTTAATTTACATTATTCCAGAAAAAAAATAGGAAATATAAAATAATTTTTATGACATTGAAAAAATAATTTTATGTTTTATAGATGCTTATTAAAACATTTAAGATTTTTAAAACATAGCATTATCTTTTCAAACAAACTGGCATAAATTATGTAACTTTTTGAATGTAAATATAAAAAAAAATTATTTTAAAAAATGTGTTGAAAGAAAATTTTTAGTTTCAATTAATAAAACTTGTTTCATCTACAGAAATATGATTTATACGACTAAAAATAATTACTATAAAGGTTTACTTTTTCTATAGCTGAATTAATAATTATCAAACGAAAATTTCAGTAGCATGAAAATTTTTAATATAGACATCTAAAAGCACATAAAAGTACTTTCAAGATTATGTAAATTTTATCCATTTAAAGTATCCATATTTTTATTAAAATGATTTAATAAAATGATTGAAAATGATTGTAATGATTTTTAAAAATAATGACTGCAGGTATTAGCATTGAGAAAAAAAGTATTTTAAACAGCATTTAAGACAAAATAACAAAAATATAATAATATACATATATGTATACATATGTTTAAGCATATAAGCAATTTATTTCCATTTACATCACTATCACTAGAATTGGCAGAAAGTAGCAAATTCTGTGTCACCCCAGTCCATCACTAAATACAGACATATATTCATAAGAGACACCAATGAAAAAATTTAGCACAAAGGAAAAATTTAAAAAAAAAAAAAAAAAAAACTGCTCATGTAGCTAAGTCTAAAGATAGTGAATTTATTACTCAAAATGCTTGTCGATTCACTAATTGTTCTCAATCAAACAGTAATAAAAACTGTAATCTTTAAGAAAGAAAAATAATAGCACAAATTTTAAAACTTTGAATCAAATTCTCAAGCATAAGAAAAACCAGAATATCTCTGAATAATGTGACAGCATGAAGATAAAGAAAATGAGATTAGATAGAGTAGTTAGTACAGAAGTAGAAAACAATTTAATTCCTAGAAATATTGATTGAAGACCCAATTTTAAAACATGTTTATTGACTAATAATGATAAATGATATCTAAAATAAAATACTAACTTTAAATCATCAGATGTCAAATAAATCTTAGTTGATATTTCAAGGAAGATTTGTTTTTACAAATGGTATTTATCCTAATAGTCATCTAGTTTAACATGATAAACCATATACAATTTTTGGTCGAATAAATAGAATACATACTTAACAGGACATTTCCAACTTGTTAATTTAGATTACAAAATTTAAAAAGAAAAACTATAAATCAAAAATTAAAAATTAAAATTCTAAAATACAATTATTTCTAAAATATTTATTAGTTTAAAATAAAAGCACATATAAAAAATAAATAAAACTTACAAAAATGATTATTGATTGAAATTTACAAATGAGTCAAAATTAATGCTATATCGCATTTGTAATAAGTAATTACAAAATGCAAGCTTATTAAAAAAATAATTTACTTAAAATATATATACAGACACATGCACATATTAAAAAAATTTAAACATAAACAATTCAAATAAAACAAGAATGAAGTTATGTAAATAACATAACTACAAAAATAAACAACTTTTATATAGCTATGAAATAATTCTGAAATAATATTTAAAAAATTATTATTATTCTGAAATGTTAAACACGAATATAGTATATGAGCATACTTGTGTGTGTGAGTGTGGGTTCATAACATATTAAAAAGATTTCCTTCCATTAAAAATTTTTTTAATTAACATTATAGATGTATTTAAAAATGTCTTTAGTATTTTTATACAAATTCTTAAAAATTCATTTAATGATACAGATATTTTATAATAAATGCAATATAAAAAAATTAGAATTCAGATATGGAGAAAAATGCCATTTTCATGCAGTTAGGCAAAAAATGAAGTTAAAATATTATACATGAAAAATTAAAGAGCGCAATAGATTAATACCATAAAATATGCATTATAAAATATGCATTATAAATTATTCATTTGCACAACTTTTATTCTTTATCTATTCATTCAGCAGTATTCATTATTTCAAACCTGCTCTAATTCTTCATGAAAATGTAATGACTTTTATTATTATTTCAGAAAAGTAAAATTTAATTTTGAAAAGTACTGCAATTTCACCAAAAATAATATTCAAATCAACAATCACAATCATAAAAATTATTTTTAATACATCGAATTTAAAAAGCTTATCAAACTCAAAAATTTTGCCTGCATTGAATTATTTTTCAAACACAAATTTTCAATTTTGCACATACATTTTTTTATTCAATTTATTACCTTTAAACTCTCTCTTTTTTTTTTTTAATCAGCATGCAACTCATCATGATGAATACAGAGAATTGGAAGAAAAATATAATACAAAATTTCCTCTTTTTTTTTTTTTTTTTTTTTTTTTTTTTTAATGAACTAAAAATGAGTGTAGAAATGAAAAAGCAAAAACTACTATCAGAGTAATTATCAATCCAAATAAATCATACCAGGTTATATAAGATTTTGAAATATTTTTCATTTAAAATTTTCAGAAAAATATTTCTTTAATTGATTTTAATTATATTTCAATATAAAAATTATAAACATACATAACAAAAACACCCTTATTTCTTACAAGATATATCCACATAAAAAATAATAGTAATTATATGAAAAATTTCACTTATGAAATAATCACTATTCATCACTGCATAAAAATACACTAAAGCGAAATTAAATTGCCAGAAAGTTTATTTTTAGAGGGAATTCACATATTCTTAAACATATCACATTTTATTTAAAACTTATAGAATTGTAATAAAGCCTTAAAGAACCTTAACAAGCTATTTTCCCAATTTGCATATTATAGTAAAATTACTTCAGCCAAAATCAAATATAAAAAGTCACTTTATTGTGCACTCTAAAATGTCTTTTTACATTAGTTGAATTTGATGATATGTACCCACACTGAGTACAATGATATTCTTTTTCAGATAATTTCTTGTAAAAGAATGTAACTGCTAGATCTAAAAAAAAAAAAAAAAAAATTGAATTTTAATACATTTCCAAAAAAAATATTCATGCAATTAATAAATGCATGATTTTGAATTATACAAAGCATGAATTGATCAGGAAAAATTATCTTTAAAAAGTAATATTGATGAACAAAAAAAAACAATGGATTTTTTTTTAATTTGCACTAATTTTCAAGAATTAATAAATAATCAGAAGATTATGATGAAATTTTTATTCATTGTAATTTACTAAAATTTAACATTAATCACAAATTATACATAAAAGAAAAGCAATAGGCTTATTATTTATTAGGATATTATATTATTTAGGGAAAATACACAAAATGGAAGCATACTGAAAAACATAATATCTCAGTTCAATGCAAGATGAGCTTAAATATGGAGTGCAATCCCCTTTAACAACAATTAACTCGGTAGCCAACAAAGTTTATTGTTGTGTCAAAGCAGTTGCAGAAGACATGAGAGTGCCAAATTTAAGTGAATGTGATAAATTTAATTCCTTAAAACATACCAAACATGCTCAATCAGAGTTCAAATCCAGAGAATGTGCTAGCAACTCATGAGGCACAATAGCCACCTCATAAAGGTAATTTTCCACCAACTGACCATTGTGGGATATAACATTATCATCTGACAAAATTATGGAATAACCAACTGCATCAGCTTAATGATGAATAATTGCACTATGCAATCTCTATATAACTAATGATGCCTTTGGGATGTTAAACAGGTAAGTGCAGCCATCCTCAGAATATCTGCCTATATAAACACAGATATTTGACTTGTCAATCTCTCGTGGATTTGACTAGAACAAAAACTAGATTCTAGCTCCCACCAGACCAATAATCTTGTCAATTTGAACTCATCAATAGGGAGTAATAACCTCCACTGACTTGTACTTAGAAATTTGAGTGTCAAATTCAGTGCCGAACTCTTATTTTGGTAATGTGCCTTCTAATAATTTTTATGGATTTTCCTAAATTTTTAAACCAATATATGAAGTATTAAACAATAAAAGAATAGCAAAAGATTTAAAATACATTTATTAATTTCCGGTTAAATAAATTATACTATTTTTAAATAAAACTTATACATTTAAATTGTCATAATAAATGATAAATCTCAATAAAATTATTTCTGTAATAATTTTTTATAACATGCTTCAGTATATTGATAATCATTCAATCATGCCTCAGCTTATTAATAATTAATAATGGTTATAAAAATAATTAACCAACAAAAATAAACAAATCATAATTTAACCACAGCATAGTATATTTAAAAAAAAAGAAATTCAACCGAAAAGTTCATATTGGTAATAGTATATTATTTTATTAAAAACAAAAAACAATAGAATAAAGATAAAATTAACAATTTCATCTTTCTTTAACAGTTCTGTTTTCATATGTAGGTTTTTCAAGCTATTTTTCTGAGTACTTCAACATACAAAGAGAAAAAGTTATTTTCCCAATTCCAACAAGCCTTTAACATCTTGAAAGACAATAAATTTTATGTCAAAAGTATAGTTAAAATTATATAAAATACTTCCCATTAGAATAAATTATGATCATTAGGATAGTTATGATTTAATTTTTACAACATTTTCTGATTTTTCTTTTAACTATAATTCTTTCAATTCTATTTTTATTTTTTTTTTTTTAATTATTTATAAAAACGATTTCATTTCATAAAATATGCCATGAACTTCACAAAAAAATAAATAAGCTGGTGTGAATTACACACATAAAACAATTTTCCTATTATATCTAAGTATATTAGCAAAATTTTAATATAAGATCTAAATCTTTGAAGACAAGATTTACAAAAAAAATCACTTTTACATGAATTATCAAAATTTAATATTGATACATATAAAAAAATTTCTACACAAAATAACACGAGAACGTCTTTACAACTGAAAAAATAAAAATAAAAGGTTAATAATTTTACAGAATTAAATCATGGTTTTTTAATAATATATATAACTTTTTATTAACCATCATGGAAAGAAAGGTTTATATTATATGCATAAACATAAATCAGATATATTTGATTGAAATTAATTTTATTGATATTTTATGATTAATTTATACATAAATTAAAAACCTTTAAAAAATTTAATATAAGAAAAAAAAAGGAATTTACATGGACTCACCTTAATCCTATTAAAGACACCCAAGAAGAAAGTAATTCAATATTTATATCATATAAAGAAAAAAGGGGAGGGGAATTAAATATCAGCCTGACAAAATAAAGTTATAAATCACAAAAATATTCACATGAAAAATTGTTTACACTATATAAGCTCAAATTTTGGAATCATTGAAATAATTTATTTATAAATTATTTTAGTTCTAAATATTCTAATACAACATATAAGTTGAATTTTAACTTCATTAGGATGACATTCCTTAGATATGAAAGAAATTATAAATTTTTTAAGAATAAAGTTATACAATTCACCATAGCTCTAATCGTTAAATAACAGATTACAATTTAACAAAGAGTTAAAATTACATGCAATATTAAATTTATCAAATGATCGATTTTGTTTTTCTTTTCTTACAAATTATTCAATTTCTAACAATGTTTTTCTCTTTCTTAATTTATAAATAAGAATAAAAAAACAATATGGAGATTAGTGATTAAATATTTCCAAGTATGAAATAATGTTATCTGAAGGGAAAAAAAAGACATCATTGAAGAAATAAAATTTACCTATTTACAGTGGAGCAACAATGCGTACAAGGACAATCTAAATTTTATACAGTTACAAGGTATAGACCTACTAAAGCATTTTCTTTTTTAACTTTTGACTGAACTCATTCTTAATTTGACAAATATAAATTGTGATTAAATAACTGAACAGTAACTAATATATTTAATGTACCTCTTTAAAAAGTAAACAATCCTAGTTTAATAAATCTTAATGATCCAATAAGGGTAACCTTATGCCACAGCATGAGGATTAGTTTTTCAGGATTCTTTTATAGAAATTGCTAAACAATAATACTATAAATCATCAGTTACAGCATTTGAATAGTTTAAACCATTTTTATAATAAATAGCAGCTAGAAAATAAATATAAGATTACATGCTAACAACAAATTTCAATGATAATCTTTTAAATAAAAATAACAATTTCATTAAATAAATATGATAAAATAACAAAAATAAATAAAACATAAATAAATATTACAATTTTTTTTAAAAAAATATACTTGAAAACTTAAAAATCAGAACATACAAAAATCTAATAACATGTAAATAAATATGAATAAGGATATATAAAAAACCAATTTTACAAATTCACAAAAAAAAAAAAAAACACAATTTAACAGAATAAATTAGCTTCATAAATATACATAAAAAAACATAAGTTAATTCATATGTTCTCTTTTAGTTTTCTTTTTTGCTAATCTCCTAGAATTACCACAGTGTGCCAGCATATGGCGATTCAGAGTGCCTTTTGGTGAAAGCTTTTATCAAACAGAACAAATAAATGGACGCTCCCCACTATGAACTACCATGTGAGAAATGAGACTCGTTTTTGAGTGGAAAACGTCTCTCACAAATTAAACATCTAAAAGGTTGCACTCCAGTATGCGTCAAAATATGCCGTTTCACATTACTCAATTTTAATGATGAAAATACACAAATAGAGCACTGATAACGCTTGTTTACACCACTCTTATATGAGTCATCTCTAACACCTACAAAAAAAAAAAGCACCAATTAAGTATAGAAATACTTTATGAAATCAAGTTACTAAAAGATGAAAGTAAAAATTTTCTAAGTTGATATTTATTAAAAATATTTAAAATTATAAAAAAGCATTCTCATGCATTAATATAAAAAAAGTTTTTTTGTGCTACCTCTTCCAAAATAAATTCTTAATATGAGATTAATTATTTTTAAGCACTTATCTAATATAAAAATATCAATAAAAAAAGTAACAAAGCAAAATAATTTTTAATTTACTTTAAACTCTCTCTCCTCTAGTTAAAAAAAAAAAATATTAAGAAAAAGCATCACCAGCAAATCATTTTTTACTGAAAGCTCAGCTAAAATTTAAACAGATGAATAGCTTTTATTTAAAATATGCTCCAAGATCTTTTTCATTAGTCAATATTTCACTGATTACCAAAACAAATGGAATATTTTACACAGAATATTCTTTTCCATACCTGAAAATAAAAAGGAATAGAAAAATATTTCTGTAATATTCTGATAAATTTATAGCAGAAAAATGCATAATACAAAATTTGATATAAATTATCCAATAACAAAACTACAGTAAAAAAGACTTCAAACTAACTAGCTTGAAAGTTTTGGGGGAAAAAAAGACTTTTTAAATAATTAAGTACAAATTTTTTTTTTTTACAGATTTCAATTTTTGAGAAATTCAAAGAGTTATATATACACCATATATACAAATGCTCATTAACCAATTCAACTAGAGATAAGAACGTGCATAAAATCTAATTTAATTACATCAACAAGGTAGAATAAAAAGTTATTTCAACAGTATAAATGCTAATCTTGATGAATAGTCTGTTCTTAAACAAGTCTTTATAATATTTAACATGCAAAAAATTGCCTTAATTACTGAGCTTTCACAACAGAAGACAACAATCAAGTATTTGAAAAAAAAAAAGTGAATAAAAAGTACTCTAACTATCCATCCTAAAAAAACTTTAAAAATTAAACAGGTCAAAAAGAATTAATTATAGCAAACTTTAAATCCTTAAAATAATAAACTTAAATAATCATTCTTAAACAAAATTTTGAACCAAAAAATAAATATTTACATAAAAAAAATAAATAATTATGAATATGAAAAAAAAATTAATGTACATTAATTCAATAATAAGTTCAAATTATAATACATCATATTATGGAAGTACATCAATTATGTCAATTCAGAAGAAACAAACATTAAAAATCAGATATCCATATATTAGGTTGAACAGAAAGTAATGTAAGTTTAGACAATTTTGAAAGGAAAAGATATTCACTGCTGTACATATTTAATCATCCATATATTTTCCATCTTTTTCTATAACATTTAACCATCGAGTAAAAAGGCATAATATTAAGGTCAAAATTAACTTTAAAAAAAATCCTTTAAGCATTTTCCTAATCCTTTTGATTTTTAATCAAAATCGAGTTCAGGCATTTATATTGACTTGAATTTAAGTACGTTAAAATACTGCATTTTCCCGTTCAGCCTAATAGTTGATAATTTTACAATGCTAAATCATAATTTAATATTGATACTACAAAATTATTATTCATTGATTCTATAAGTTAAAAATTTTCTAATATGCAAAAGGGCATTTTCTTTCAGAAACTTTTGAATACTTATTTTGTCATACTTTTATAATATCAATGAGATAAAAATTATTAAATGAATGATATAAAGAAAGCACAATAAAAAAATTAACATCCCTACTTTTATTTATTTTTTCTAACATCCCTACTTTTTATTTATTTTTCTAACATCCCTACTTTTTCTAACTTTTACACACTAAATTCTCTACAAAATATATGAAAAAATTTAATGATAATGTAACAATAATGAAAATTTGAATTATTTTTCTAGAACATAACATACATTATCACTTATTCAAAATACACTTTACAATAAAGGAGTTAATATACTTTTATAAATGATATGTTACTATCCTCAGCATGAGGATCTTTTTAATAAAAAATAAAATACAAAATTGATACTACTACTATAGTACTATTTATCAACAGAAATAAAAATATTTTCAGTGTAATTTCCTCATATTTAAATCACATTTTGGTAAATAAGAAAATTTGAGCATGATATTTGGAAGATCCATTAATTAACTTAATCCATAATCTGTGATTTAACAACTAACTAGGCTTATATGATAAACATATCACAAAAAGCAAAATATAATAATATACAGTTTTAATAAGAGAATGAAATTTTAGAATTTTCAGCTATATTTGCCTATGCACAACCATGTGTGATTTAAGGTCACCTTTCGTTTTAAAACACTTTTTGCACACAAAGTACACTTATATGGGCGCTTCTCACTATGTCTCAACATATGGGTTGTCAAACTTGACTTCCAATTAAAGCTTTTTCCCACAAATAGCACAGCTAAAAGACTCTTTTGAGTATAAATCAAGTTCTGATTATCTAAACTGACTTTCTGAGAGAATTTTTCACAATCAGAATAAAACGAAAGGAGACATTGCAGTGTTCTTTGATATATCTAAAGAACATTGATGGTTCTCAGAGATTTCAATTAAGTCAGAACTAATTATTCCACCTAAAATTTAAAAAGAAAAGAAAATCATTATGACATTGACTATATAGTAAATGGATTTCAGTAATTAAAATACAGATCAGGTTAAAATTATTAAAGCCTATTAGAGAAATTCAACATGTTCCACTATATATATATATATATATATATCTAAAATCATACCAATTTTAATTCAATGTTGCTCAGCATACAGTTAAATATCAATTTAGATTTTAAAAATAATACTCTGTAGAATACAAAATTAGTGTTAATTAATTTTTATGAAAAAGTAATTAAAAATATTTTGAAATTTTTTTTTTTTTTTATTTTAATGCACTTTAAATAAAATAAAATATAAAATACAAAAAAAAAAAAAAAATTTTTTTTTTTTTAATAATTAAGCTCTATTTTTTAATGTAACAACATTTCTACCTAGAAATGTTTTCAATACATCAATTTATATTAATCAAAAAATAAATAATACTAAATAATTAATAAAAAAGATCAAGCATAGATTAGAGAACATTTATACAATAAAAAGATGACTACTCAGCAGTCATAGAAGCTTTTAAATCATAATTTTGATAATGAGACATTTCAACAACACTTTTTCAGTTGCTGAAAAAGTAATATTTAAAGTTAAACATACTCATTCTTAAATATAATATGTCTTTAATTGCTTAATTCAAATATAAATCATATACTTTTCACACAGTGAAAAATAAATCTTTTAGTTTATTTAGGATTAATTTTAATAAAATCCGAATTTTATAATTTCTGGTAGCAGTATATAGAAGACTGAAATAGTGAACCAATAAAATATTCAGAATTAAAATTACCTCTTTAATGAAATCACTCATCATTCAGAATTTAAAAAAAAAATTCTGTACATTTGACCATTAATATTAATTCGTGAAAAATTCAGTAGGTTAAAAAAAATCATTTCTCTAATTTCAAAATTATTAAAATAAACAACAATATCAATTTTTATATAAATAGCAAAACAAATCTCTCGTTATTGAAACATGATTAAAAATCTAAATTTTCTTCCTCCAACTTCATTTAAAAACGTTTCCTCTTTTAAATGGAAATTTTAACATTACAAATTGAATAAATTACTCGTTATTGATGTTCCATTGAATTTTTAAAATTCCCTTGAGAAATAATGAGTAGGAATTTAAAATTCCTTTTGTAAAAGATCTGAACATTGATGACAATAATGAATCTATGCAGATAATCATTTGGTTCTAATAACCATGTGTTCATTTCTAGAACATGAAAAAAAGATAACTCATTCCTTTTAAAGACGGACTTCTTTTTTAGATTTACTGTCATAATAATAGAGTAGTAATAAAATAGAGTATGCATAGGGGTTATCTTTGAAGTTCACATAATTGTCATTTGATGGATAACTGCCACACAACTTTCACAATACTTTTGATACTGACTCGCCATTCTGCCATTGATTTGTACAGGATTGGTCACTTTGTTTAACAAATGTGATGATAGTTTAATAATTTTTGGCAACTATCTATACTGCTGTTGCAAATGGGTAAAAAAATTCCTCGATCATACAATGATTTTCAAAAGAAATATTTCATTTTCTTAGTATTAAATTAATGTAAATTTAATTTTCCTAAATATTTTTCTTTTTTTATTCAAAATAAATAAAATTATTTTTGATATTTTGCACATTTTAAGGAATTATGTAAGCTACGTTAATTATTATTACTTTAATTTGATAACTATTATTTTCATGAAGTGAAATTTATCTGTGTAATTGCAAATCATTGATTAATACATACATGTATATTAATAAAAAAAATTACAGTTTTTCAATGTATTTAAGAAACTTATTTTCATTCAAAATTTATATTAAATGCACATTATTTCAAAAATTTTTTTTCTTTACTCCCATTTAATCCAACTCAACACAATAGTTAATTTTTGAGAATACTTAAACATTTAAAAAGTTTTAATGCATAAATAATAAAAGTGCTCAAGGAAAAGAGGCCAAATGCAATACAGCACTAACTCAAGTACAAAAAAGGATGGGAGATGCTAGCCTAATTCTGTTGCTTAGGAATGGTGGATCTCCATTTATTACCGCTACTCTAAGATCATAATAAACTGTTTATTCATTAAAATTCATTAATTCTATTATATTTAGAGTATTTGCAAACTTCTAAATATTTTATCTGCATTATCATTCTTTCAGAACTAATTAGTATGCTTTCTTTTTAAACATCTTTAGTTTATGTGGATGATTTAATTATAGTCATTACTAATAATAATTTAATAATAACATTTACAAATTTAAAGCTATTACTTGTTTATACATAATATTTTATTAAAAACCTTTATATATTTTATATTTTAAAAAATAAAATAATATATTTTAAAAATATATAAAATTTAGAAATATATTTTAAAAATATTTTATTTTATTTTCGACATACTATAATAGTAAATTTTGCTAATACACATTATTTCATTGCTGCATTTATCAATTTGCATCTATTTTATTTATTAACAGGAGGAAAAAAACAATATACTGATGATTGTCTTTTATTTATTATGGAAATGTGCATTCATATTATTTATTTACATGAGGAGCAAAACAACAGGTACATGGAAATTTTAATTTCATTAAAAACCACATCACACCTAAAAAAAAAAAAAGTTATAATAATTAATGCCATATTGCATCACAAAATTGCATAGTTTTTTTTTTAGCATTTAATTAATCATTCTGGGCTAAGAAAATTTAAATAAAGAATTTCTGAAAAATTCTGTTACTCAAATAAATAATAGTGAAATGTCCATAAATCAGAAAATAAATGACCCAGGACAGTATTAAATATTTTGAAATCATAAACACATAGTCATAATTGAAATGCTATTCTACATTTCCTACCCTTTTTTAAAGCTTTTAGCAACTATGGATTTTAATACTCAAACTTTTGTTGTGCTTAATATAAATTTTAATTAAAGAACTATATTAATAATATAATGTAAATCATATGAAAACAAGATAGGATCACGTTAACAGTCAGAAGCCATCTTCATGACAAATCAAATTTAATAACTCAAAACTGTGCGACTTTATGCATGAATATAGTTATATATTCTATTAGATTATTATCGTTATTATAGAATATAGTACAAAAATATAGTTATATATAGTTTAATATGTTTTTTTTTATAGATTTACAATTTTTTTAACGTATTTGAAGTACTATACATAAATATTTTAGCATTAGCTTATATCTATTTCTGCAAAGGAAAAAAAAAAATTTTTTTCATATGGCATCTCATTTATTTATACTCCATCTAATAATTTATCTTTACAATATATTTCTTTATGCTTAAAGCCACCACAACTTTTAATTGCTCACTGCTATTTAAATAAAATTTTACAACATGAATTGCAGCAATATTCTCATCACAAATAGAAAATTATGAAAAAAAGTTTTAAAAAAAATATATATATAATAAGAATGTTAATAACCGAAAGAAGGAATCATTAAAATATATAAAATTAACAATAATTGAATAATAATATAAAACATTAACTTAATGATTCATGTACAAAATGATACACACTTGATGCATTTACACAATGATGCATTTACACTCCTTTAAAGCTTTAATAGCTGATAAAAGTTTAAAAAAAAATACAACATGCACCTATTAAAATCTTAACAAATACAGATGTTTCATACATTTATAGCAATATATCCACAACGTATTCTCCAATATGTTCTGTTATTTTACTTCAAAAAATATCCTTAATTTTACACACATTTTTCATTACTGCATTAGCCACACATTTTGACAAAAAGCATTCACACATTAATTTCATTATTCATAATAGTTATATTTTTGAACAAGGAAAACTTCATTATTAAAAATTTATCTTTAAAAGAACAAGCATATTGTATTAATTGTTACTTTAATAATAAATGGACCTTATAACACTTCTACCCTTTTTAGAAGAGTATTGAAAATATTAATGAAATGAAAGCATTTTTTTTTTTTTTTTTTTTTTTTTTTTTTTTTTTTACTACAAACAGACATTATTTAAGGATACGAATTAATTCACAGGATAAAAATATTCAATATTATCCAAAAAAGTTCACTAGCACCACATTATTTTAATATAAATCTATATAAATAAAGAAAATAAGATTCATATGAATAAATAAGAAAATTGATTACCTAGGAATTTAAAATTATAAATGTAAAGCTTCTATTGCGTATTTAACACAAATGCTCTAATGAAAAATATTAAATAGGAATAAACATTGAATTAAATAAAACATACGCTTATTCATTTACTCCTCAAAAAACAGCAAGAATACTATTATACGATAATTATTTTTTTCCTACAAAAAACCCCGCTACAACACCGCATTTGTAAACCACATATAGGAGGAATGTCATATTATACAGGAATCTTTATTTCAATTTCCGATATCTTAATAATGTGTTTATTCAAACTGATCCTCAATTTCGAGCCCAACAACAATTCTAGACGAAAAAACTAATATTTTTTTATTTTGAGTTATAAGAAGTCAGTGCTAGAGCATTTAAAAAAACATAATATTTTAAAACATAATAAAGAGTATTGCATTAGTTAACGGTTCAATTTTAAATTGTTTCCACCATTATATTTATTTTGATACAAATTATAATGTTTAATAATAACTAAAGAATTAAATCTGTTCCAATATTTTTAATATGTTTAAAATATTAAAATTTCTACATTTTTAAATTCAATTATTTAAAAGCGAAAATTATTAAAAACTATATGAACATACATAAACAATTATATATGGCTTGGCTTGACTTGACTTGGTACTTTGAGATGTATGCTCGCTGACACTGCTTTATCTCAATTTATCCAAATGTTTTTTTAAACTACAACAGATAAAAGAATGGATTTATTGCTGGATTAATGGATGGATTTACAAACTAATTTTTAACAATTTTTCTTCTTATTTGACTCATGTCATTCGTAACTATCTTCAGACAGACCCTTTGTTGTCGCTTTAGAGAATACTGATTCCTCAATTTGTGATATTCATGCTGGTGTACCTCAGGGTTCTATTCTAGATCCTTTCCTCAACAATACATTTATCAACGATATACCGCAAAAAGAACAATATCAAAATTAGTCTGTATGCCGATGGCATTGTAATCGTAACGCAAGGTCGAAAAATTAGCACTATCCAGGAAAATTTGCAAAATTACATTATTGATTTAGAAAAATGGCTCATTAACTGGAAGATAAAATTAAATGTAGACAAGAGTGAAGCAGTTCTTTTCACTTGCAAAAATCCTATAACCCTCTTAATATTAAAGTCTATAATAATTATATCACCTGGTCTAAAAAAAAAAAACTAAGCACTTAGGAATTATTCTTGACAGTAGACTCAACTACAGATCATATATCAGAAATAAATTCAATACTCAATTTAGAATTCTCTATCCTTTCATCAATAGAAATACATATACAATATCTCTGCTTTACCTATTAATCTCAAATTACTAATATACCTCTCTTATCTTCGTTCAATATTAGCTTATGCAAGCCAATTTGGGGTTATGTTACACGTACAGTATGGCAATTAATTACTCGAATGCTGGTACCAACGTATTTTAATAATATTTTTATTAATATACATATTGATATTTACAAAACATTACACTGGAACATAACATCCTTATACTATTTGTATCACTACAAAATTTCTAGATTAGCAAATTTGCTAATCATGGTTTGGGTTTTTACAGTTGAAATAATAACAACGTTTTTGCAAATATTCAAGGAAATTTTTAAAAAGATGAATCATATTTTTTTTTTAAACCAACTAAGTGTCTTTTGTAAAATCAGCAATTTTTAATACAAATAATTTCGTTAGATGAATCAGATGGGATAAAGTCTGGGTGACTATCATGTTCATCACTTGAAGATAAAACTATTCCGAAAATATCATCTTCGCAGTCAGTAGGTTTATTTAATAAATTTTCAAATACACGCCCTTGTGTGCATTTTTTGACGCGTTTTATGAACAATAAGATAGCCAAGTTTAGCTGCTTTAATTGTTTTATCAAAGATTTGTTTTCTTGTTTGGGATGTAAATATTTCCATTAGAATCTTGCTCTTACTATTAATTAGTAGTAAAAATATAAAAGTCAAATTTCTATTCTTCCATATAAGGTGGTACATAGTATCATGGTCGAAAGACATGACATCTTCCTTTTCGGCATAGTTAATGTAAATAGAATCTGTAGCTTTTAAAAGCTTGAAATCCACTTTTACCTTATTCTCGGATTGACTCGAAACCAAAAAACAGAACGTTTTTTATTTGTTGCACAGGAGGAATCACCCCATACATGAACATCATCACCATAATATTTCATTACATATTTTTGATGAAACTTTTAAAGTTGAATTGATGTATATAAATCATAAACTTATTGGGGTATAAAGTTTGCTGGTAGATGGGAATCATTTTCCTCGCCAAAGCAGTATGATACTGTTTACCTATATTCACCAGTATTTATATTATCAGAAATGAATATCACTGAATTTGTCACTTTTCTTATAAGGGTCTTAATGTCAATAAATCTATGGTCACTTTGAAATCTGACATGTTACAATTTCAACTTTGAAATGGCATAAAAATTTTATCTGAGATTTCTACACTGATAAGAAATGTTACTTATTACAATGATGTTTTAAAATATCTCATTTTTGGAAAGTAAATGCATTTTCACTGAAGATTAATTTCAACAAAAAGTGTCCCTAATTCGTATTTACAAAATTTGTTTATACAAATTTAAAAATATAGCCACATAAAGCTTACATTATTATTATAAATGTTTCTAAATTAAAACAAAGTTAACAAATCGTACATAAAGAAAAAAATATTCAGAGGAATATTATCCACTGCAACAATAAATTTCAAATTCAATACAATTTGTAGCATTATTGATATTTTAAAAATATATTCAATTTTTTTTAGCATCATATAAAACACATTTTACGTGGTTTCTTTTCATTAAACTGTGAAAAGTAAAGAATGGATGAATTGCAAACATATTTGTGATCTCCTCGTCCGGACGAATTGTTAGAGGGTTCGGACGACCTACTTAGCGATAAAAGTATAAAAAATACATTTTTGGGTATAACTCGTTACAGAATATACGTACATCCAAACTGTAAACATATTTAGGATCCCCTCATTCAGAGGAAAACTTTAAGTGGTCGGACAGCATACCTTGCAACAAAAGTTTAAAAAATACATTTTTGGGTATAAGTCGTTACAGAGTGTCGAAAAACACAAACCGTGAGCATATTTGAGATCCACTCATCCAGACGAAAAGTTTGATGGGTCGGATGACATACCTTGCAACAAAAGTATAAACATACATTTTGGAGTATAACTCGTTACAGTGTAGCGATAAGCAGAAACGGTAACACATTTGGGATCTACTCGTCCAAACGAAAAGTGGGATGGGTCGGATGACATACCTTGCAACAAAAGAAAATTTTTTAGTGCTTAACATTGTGCCTATGGAGAAACATAGAAAATGAATTGTGTTTTATGACTACGCAATTCTTTGATTGCGCAATCATAAATCATAATTCATTTTCTATGTCCTAATATTAAATTTTGGCCACTCAGTAATAGTCTTGTATTTTTCAATAAATTGTTTATTCTTAAATAAGTACAGACGTAATGCCACCATTCTGACATTATCTGTCAGTGTTTAATTAACTCTGACAGTCATTATAAAAAAACTTTACCTTTTTCTTTATGTTAAATCAAATATTTTAAGAAATATGGTGGGTATATCTTTTCGTTGTTCATTGCTTCTAAAAAGATCCATAGCATACAATATACAAAAATTATTTAAAAATATTTCAGATGTCTTTAGCAAAATTTTAATCAAGTGTTTTGAAGTATCTCCGATGTTGTAGCAAAATTTTAATTATTTGTATTAAAGGATACCAATTAGAAAATATTAACTATAGTAAAATTAATGAAACTAAAATGCAGCATCATTATATTAATTTTTTTTTTTAAACAGTTACACAATGCATTCATTGGAAATGCAAATTAAATCACTTGAAAGGTTTATTTTTAATGATGTCATTACAGTATGATTCTGTACGTCTGGGTATTTATCCAAAATGATTTTACATTATCACTTGAATGACTTATACGGATAATCTAAACAGATTTATAGTTTTTCAATAATATATATCTACACTAGTACAAAGATATTTTTGGATCAAATTTAAAAATGAATGGCTTTAAAGAAAATATTGATACGGTTTAAATTTTTGTTTTATTACCCCACAATTTTGACAAAAAGAATCATAACAAAAAATTTAATTAATGAATTTATATTTGAAAAACTGTATTAACATCCAGTGTCATCCACAAGTTCCAAAAAATGTATTTGAACCTGAGTGGATGAATAAAAAGTATTTTATTAACGATTGAAAATTTGAACAAGATATATATATAGGGAGAATGTGAGCTAATAGAAGGAATAAATTGAAAAATGAGAAGAAACTGATGTTTGTAAGGATGAAGTTATAGGATCAGCGCCAAAAATTTTTAAATTATTCGTTCTAACGTTTAAAAATTAGAAATAAATGAATATAATTAGATTAATTAATTAATTAATTAATTAAATTTAATTACTGAATTTATATTTAAAAAAACTGTATTAACATCCAGTGTCATCCACTACGAGTTAAAAAAAATGTATTTGTACTTGAGTGGATGAATAAAAGTATTTTATTATAGGGTTGAAAATTTGAACAAGATATATATAGGGAGAGCGGGAGCTAATAGATAGAATTAAAAATATATCAGATTCATTCATTTGACAAGTATTTATTCCATGTCTCGTTTCATGAATTATAAATCATTAGATTAATAACAAAAATTATTTTGAAGATAAGAATCAAGTATATGGATGATAAATAATATGTTTCTTCTCATTCTATTGAACAAAAAATTAACAAATGTTAGAAATTATATTTCTGTTGTATGATTTTTAAACTAGTGTTTATGAATGTAATTTTTTTCACAAAATAAGAAATACTTACCGATTTTTGAAAATACGTAAAATCTAAAAAGTTTTTTAATATTTAATCAGCTTATTTTGTAATTACTAACCGCTGTTTCTTTTTAAATTTATTATAATAATAAAGCTTAGTTTCGCATCTCTGTTTCAAAAATCTATTGATTTGATAATTTAAGTCAGAATATTTATTTTCTGAACAATCAAATTATGGTTCTTTATTTTTCAATTCTTCAAAAGTTTTTCCAAAATGTCATTTAATTCAATTTTTATATAGCAGAGGGCAGCACTTACCAAGGTAGCAGCTGACATCTTGCATTATAATAACTTTTACCCCAGGAACTGGAAAGCTTATCGTTTCAGCAGTAACAAAAATTTTCCATGACCTTGGGAACTAAATGAAGCTCATATTGATCTATTTTTAAATTGCTGATATCTTGAGTTCCATATCAATAGTGCGTCATAAAATATGTTCAGACTATGTTTATTTATTTTTACCACTTTGTACTGATATCTTTCAGGAAATGAAAGATAATATTTTTACTATAAATGCATTTTAAAAATAGTTATTATAAAAATGATAATTTGAATTTTTTTGTGTGAGATATTATTGAAAACTACATTCATTAATTTAATGAAATATTAAAAATGAAATTTAATCTAAAATCCAAAATAATTACTTAATTATTAATCATTAAATTAATTATTTTGATAAAAATATTTTTAAAATAAAATGTGTTATCTAAGATATATTTGTTATGAACAATTCTGTTATGGTTTATTTGCAAATATTAAATAGATTGTAGATAAAAGTACAGGTTATTTTAAAGCAACGAAATATCTAAACAAGATTTAAAAAATAGTTCGGAAACAAAAACAGTAAATAATTACTTAATTGATATGAAATAAATCCTAGCCTGAATACGACCAGTTTAAATCTATTATAGAAATTCTAAGATTACGATGATATTGGAAAAAAAAAATAATATCTGGATCATACTACTGTTCCCAAAAAGTAAGACCAATTATTATTTTTTTTTTTTTTTTCAAAGACTATTTATTCTTCCAAATTTATTTCATCGCCTTCAAAGTAATCCCCTCCGGACACAATGCACTTATGCCAACTTTTTTCCAATTCTCAATGCATGCTAAAAAGCCATCAATGCAGTGTGAGCTGGCACATTCAGTGTTTTCGGTACCAATTGAGATGTGACCGACATCGCGTTTGAGGCCCAAAATGAAATTGACCGACCCTGTTGAAACTCCAACATCATCAGCAAAGTCTTTAATTGTAAATCGACAGTTTGTTTTTGGCCAAATCTTTAATTTTTGGACGTGAACTTCGTCGGTTGAGGTTGATGGTCGACCAGTGGGCTCTTCGTCTTCAACGCGTTTTCTGCCTTCTTTGAACTGTTTATACCACTTGTAAACATTTCTTTCCGATATAGGAATGCTCACCGAATGCCTTCTACAACATTCTATACGTTTCTGCAAACAAAATTGAATGCAAGTTCTTTGCTCAATTAATTCAGACATTTCAAAAATCGCCGGAATCAGTTTTAGCGTCTCACAAAGCCAAGCGTAACTCCAACACTCATGAATATTTTGACGTCACAGATGTCAAGGACAGTGCCAGCAACCTAAAAAAAAAAAAAAAAGTAGTATGTAAGAGAGGAAATAATTTTAAATATAAATATTTGGTTTTCAATAAGAATTTTATGAAAAGTTTATTATATTAAAAATCATAAAAATCAAAATTATAATATAATCAAAATGAAATATAGCAAATAATGAAATCATAATGAAATATAGCAAGAATTTGCAGAAAAATTTAAAATGAGACTAGGTGAAACTGAATGTTAAATACAACAATTAAAAATATAGACATTTTTACCTTTAAAACCACTGAATTTAATTAAATAATTAAATATGTGATCAAACATAACGACGATTCTTGTTATTTATGTAATTAGAAGTTAAAAGAGTTTATTTTATAATACTTGAAATGAATTAAAGTATAGATATCCTAAAAATATTTTAAAAAATTCAAATATTTAAATGGTGATGATTTCGAACAATTTAAACAGAATATTAAAAATTAATACCTATCTTGGTTAATCTGTCTAACTAAATTCTTTTGAATAGCCTAACCCTCTTACTAAATATTTATTTCCATTCATTTTTTTTCTAATATTGTATACTTCATCTGTTTTTTTATATTTCAACTTTTCCTTTTCATAAAAACTGTTTTTATTTCTTCGTTATTTAAATCTTTAATTTTATAGAAATGATTAATATGTCAGATACAATAAATATTTCTTCAGTAAATGTAGGTTAGTGATGTTTGTTTATGTTCAGATATTCTAATTGTGTTACTCATTTTAAAATTTGTTTTCTTATTCTTTTCTATGAATAAATGTTTAACTAGAAATTCATTTTTCTTAAACAGATGTCATTCTTATAAATATATGATATGGTTTGTTAAAATTTTTAACTAATTTATCAAATAGATTAATATACACTCAAGAGCCAAAACATTATGACCACCTATCAATAACGAGTTGGTCCACCTTTGGCGCGCAACACAGCTTCAACCCGCCATGGTATGGATTAATACCACCACTTAATACCAGTTAAATACCACTTCCACCTGATCACGTGCCTTCCACGTCATCCAGGCGAGTTCATTGCAAAATGTAGGGGTGGTCATAATGTTTTGGATCTTGAGTGTACATTTTTGAGCAGTTAGCAGTTAAATATTTTTCTAATTTTAAAATTCAGTGTTCAAAAATCTTTCAACGACTAAACATTTTATTCCTGCATTTTAAATTGTGTTAATTTTTAATAGTGTTTGTGATTCTGTCTGTTGTAAACTCTGTCCCCTTGTCTGTTTTTAATTTTTCAGGTATTCGTTCTTTAAAAATTTGTTTGAAAGCATGTGAAACTTCTATTCCTGTTTTTCTTTGAGTGGGTATAACTCAAAGAGGCCAACCATTTTGGGAAGAGTGCCACTATTTTGCGATAGAAAAAAAAAAAAAACCATTATGCGTTCCACTTAAAAATTTCCCAACAAACAAATATAAAAAGGTGAAAAAATTTTCTTTATAGGCTGATAATGAGATTTTTAAGCAGATAGCGTATTTTTATTTTTATTTATTTATTTTTATTTTTTTTTTTCGTATAATCTGAGTAGGTTTCTTCTTCCTTGATGCCACAGCCCCATAGTGGGCCAAGGCCGTCTGCCTACTGGCATATTTTGAGACAGGAGATGTGTTCATTTTACGAGGTAGGGTTGTCAGACGTTAAGTCTGAGTAGCGGGAATTTAAAAAATAATATAATAAACAAAATAAAATTCAAACTTAGCTTTTATTGTTAATAAAAAGTTTTGTCAGTTATGTTATGTGCGAAATAAGAATAAATAACTTGAAACATTTAATTCTAAATAATTATTAAACAATCAGAAGTTAATTAATATGACTTTTGAACTTACATTTTTTTTTTTTTTTTTTTTTTACTAAGTCATATTAGAATTAGTTCTTGAACAAAATTAGGTATTTAACGCAGATGCATATCAGTTGTCTTGAACGGTATTTTTATTTTATTATGTTCATAACAGAAATTATTTGTTCAGAAACATATGTTGATCCAAACCTACGCCAATATTTGACAGTCAAATCGTGAAAATTTGAAAAATTGCTTAATAGTATAAATTTCCGAAATTCAATATAAAAAAAAATTTTTTAAATAGTAATTTAAAAATAAAATTTTAGCGAGATAGTGATATATTTTGACAATAAAACGATAACGTTTGACGTAAAAGCAAATTTTTGCCATAATTGTAAAATTTTGGCGCTAAAGTGGTAACATGTGGCGAAAAAGCATTTTAGGAATAAAATTTCTCTTAGTGATAAAACTTGGCGACAAAGCCATAAATTTTGGCGTAAAATGCTTTTCGCTAAATGTTATCACTTTAACTCCAAATTTTAGCACTACTATGCCAAAAAAATGTATACCTAAATTACACCTTTACACCAAATTACATCGCTTTATCGCCAAAAGTTTTCACCCCTATAATGACAAAATTTTAATGATTTGCTTTTAGGCGAAATGTTATTGCTTTAATGCTAAAATTAATGAGTGGAATTTTGTTTTGCTAACTCAAAAAAAAAAATGTATCATTTTGACAACGACTATTACGATGAAATTACGCCAAAGTTATTCGTTAACAGCCCAAAAAAAAAAAAAAAAATTTTTTATTACGTCAGAAAATAGTTCGTGTTGTTTACGATACCGAATGCGAATGATAAAGTAATATTAATAAGAAGAAAAAAAGAAGAAATCATGGAATAACTTACATTTTATTCAGATATATCCTTTGTAATAAAAAAACAAGAACAACTGCAACATCACAAAATCACAGAAATATTTAATAAGTTCGAGATGCCTTTTTCTTCCATGAACTAAAGATCTAAAATTAAAAAGTTACGTTTTTCTGCGCGAATTCAAATAACGGTTGACGTAAAATCTTAATAAGTTCGGCGACGTTTTCTCCATGCGCTAACGCTCTAAAAATAAAAAAAGTAACAGTTATTAAAATAACTGTTGTCCCAAAACCTTAATCATGTCACCAGCATTAAAGAGAAAATAATTATTTGATAATCAAATATAACTTATAAAGTAAAAAATCACTTTTGTTTGATTTGTATTTTCAGGAGTGGCAACATTATAAAAATTTTTTTTACATTCTGTATCAGTGGCCGACATACTTTATAAGAACAATCTCTGAATAATCAATAATTTATAGTAATAATCATTTAAAAGAATATATATTTCCATCGGTACTTACGTATTAACGCCACCGCAACTACAGATTTGGCGGTTTTTAAGTGCCGCTAATCTACACTTAAAATTTTTGTGACAAATCATAAAATATATAAAACACTTTATTTAAAACCAAAACACTTTCAAAATTCAAAACACTTTATTTAAAAACAAAGTAGTCAATCGGATTTCGGTAGAAAATGGGCCGATATAGAGTTTTACATAGATTCAAAATAGTCTCTATTTTGGCGCATTGGCAGCTCTTTATTGGCACAACCTCTGCTGCTGTGGCGTTAATACGTAAGTACCTTTCCGTCCTTCAACATCATCATCAAGGCTGTCTGCCTACTGGCAGATTACGAGACGAGAGATGTTTTTCTTTTTACGAGGTATAGTTTTTCAGCCCTACGTCCAATGCCTAATAGTCATATTAAACGGGGACCTACTGTTTAATGTGGATTCCGAACCACTACAAACATCCATGGTACCGCCGGAACTCGAACCCGAAACCTGTGGCATCGAGTGCTAGTCACTCGGCCATAAGTCCTCATATTTCTGTTATTATTTACTATAAATAAAAATTCTGCAAATAATAATCAAAATAACAATAAAATACATTGTTCGGAATAAGAAGAAGTTTGGAATTCAACTAATTAAAGAATTGTAGCCATAAAGAAATTGGCGGAACTTTGGCGAAATATTCCGAGTTACAAGACTGGCGACTTCCTCAGGGGTATAGTATTCTAGATTTCAACCAACTTTTATTCCTAAATAATATATGTAATGTAACGAAACTTTTTATCCTGCCAACCATGCAAGGCGATCCATCTGTGCAAACATTATATAATTTTATAAATTCTACTTTGTTAACTTCAATTGCAATTTAAAGTTTTTTAAAATGTCCACCTGTAACTAGATGACAAAAAACAAGAAATTCTTCCACAGTATCAAAATTATCATTCGTGTGACGCCTAAATAGGCTTAACTGCGCATTGTCTGTGATGTCACAGCTTGCATCCAAAGTTAATGAAAAGTATTTGCACTATTGTAGTCCAAAAACAATTTGTGTGACAACATCCTGGCCCATGTCATCTATATGATACGACGCATGATGGTATTTCTAGATAAAACTATTTTATCAGCCCTATTTTGACGTTTATATCACCGACATTTTTAGCAAATACTAAATAGCTTTTTTTTATTATATCCTCTCCATCAGAATAGGATTTTTTTTTTTTTACGAGCTAACAACAGGGAAAGTTCATAAGAATCCTTCAACATAGTTTCCATCTAATTTCTCTTCTGTGACAAGGATTGTTGGTCAGTTAGCGATTTTTTTTTATTGATAATTTCCATCTCAAGTGTGATCCGATAAAATATTTTCTGTTTAAATTGCTGTGTAGTTGTTTGAAGTTTCGGTCCAGATAAAAAATTTTCGCACAATGCTACAAAAATTCCACATATAAAAAAAAAAAACAGGCTTGGAAATATTTTGATATACGTAAACAAAAATTGTTCTTCCCAGAAAATTTTAAAAACACGAAGTACACTATCCTCCTTTCGATGTCGAGGGTTTACTAATGGACAAAGTGAAAATAAGATTTTGAAAACAGCGGCGTTCGACGCCAAAATCTAAAAGCAGCTTTAAAAAAACTTCGTCTTGCTCAGCAGTTTAAAATCAACTAAGGCGAGCGGTCGGAGTGTCGCATTTACTCTCGCTCTAGAACTGACAACCATGGCAGGACACAACTGAGCCAAAGTAAGGCAACTCCGATCATTGGGCTCGTTCCTTGACCATCTTGTATTGGGTCATGCAATGCTGCTTTCCGGCGCTGTTGTATTGATGGTGTTGAAGATTATTGGAGCTCACTGGCCCTGTTAGGGCCACATCTCCGGTGGTGACAAACATAAAAGAATGAAAACATTGGCAATGTCCAGGGATTAAAGGAAATCGTGAGAATTGAAAAAGTCCAACACTTCAAAATTGAACTTAGGTTGGTTAGAGCAGAATATTCCTAGGTCTTTTAAAATTAGAGTGCTGTTCGTATTGTTCAATCTCTTGAATGGCCAGATGTTGGTGGTTGTCAAGATTATTGAAGAATATTTCTGAAAGTTTTTTCTAGTACTTTTTGAGAGGTAGCAGGGAGACAGCTCTTTGAATATCAGCGTTTCTCGTGAACCAGTTGGCATTCGTTATTTGTCTAATGGTCATATTTTGTTGAGCTTCCAAGATTTTAGTATTGTAATTAGCAGCATAGGCCCATACCGGGCAAGCATAGGTGAGGGGAGGACGAAACATAGAAGGGAAAATCCGAAGTTTATTATGTCTACCCATGCTCAAGTTTCTTGCTATAAGGGGATAGAGTCTTCTAATGTTTCTTCTGCATTTTCGTTTGACATAGTTAAAATGAAAATTCCAATTTAGATGTTTATGAAGATAAATTTCAAGATATTTAGTTTCTGATTTCCAAAAGATAAGTTTATTTTTGAGGTAGATGGTTGGTTTTTTATATTTTTGATTCTTGTTGAAGAAGACTGCTTCGGTTTTGTTAATGTTAAGAGCAATTATCCACTTGTCATACCAATTAGAAAGGTCATTTAGGTGTTTGTATTCTGTTTACGGATTTGATAAAATTCTCAGCACGACATTATTATTTTTTAAAATTTTTTTAATTTTTCAATAAGTTTTCGCGTGCCACACTGTTGCACACGTGTCGCGGGTTGGCTATCCGTGGTAGAGCTCATGCATATTTACTAAATATTTCAATCACTGTTAATAAATACTTTGTTCAATGTATTATAATATTCCTTAATAAATCAGGAACTTTTGATACTCGATATGAGATATGTAGACTCTTCATTTAAATTTTCTTGTGATAGGTTTGTGTCTGGTATAAAAATCAATGATTTTCTTTTTTTTTACTTTCTCTAGTTTTTCTGTTTAATTCGCTTATTCCACATTTCCCGTCAAAGGATTATAGTATGTCAGCCTAAAAAATATTTTTAGAACCGCCATTAAGATAAGTTCCTTTTAACATGGATCTATTATTTTTTTTAAACAACTTTTCGGTATGAGATTTACTTTTTTTTTTTATATGTCTTTTCTCATACCAAATTTCATTTCAACTGCAATAATAGGTTTGATAATAGATTCTGTTTGTTTTTCACCTAAAGGATAAGAATCACCTGTAGGGTTTTCAGTACCTCTCAAACCATTCAATAATTTTTGATCTGCTACTTGTCTTTCTTTTGTATTTTTTTTTTTTTTTTTGACTGTAACGGGACTAATGGCAGAGTGGCTAGCTCTCTGGCGCTCGGTACGACTGGTTTTGGGTTCGAGTCTCGGAGGTTCCATGGATGTTTGTAATGGTACGGAATCCACTTTAAACCGTAGGTCCCGGTCTAACATGATTGCAGAGCGTTTCGGGGTATTGTCGCGTATTGTCTCTGCGTCCGTAGCTTATCTTCAACCTACACGCACCTGCTGGATAGTGCTGAGTGAGTAATGCCAGTGCAGCGTTTACCTTAAGACAACTAAGTATTTACCAGCTGCATTAGAAAAAAAAATGTTTTACTGTAACAATATTATGTGTTGTTTTTTTTTTTTTTGTTGTTTTTTTTTTTTTTTTTTTTTTGCGATATATTAATTCCTGGACTTCCTCTCCTTAATCATTTCTTTAAAAACTTAAAAAAGACCACAATATTTATAACCTGATATAAAAGGACAGTATGTGCAAACATACCAAGCACCAATTCTTCTGTTACCCATTGACAAAAATTTAGACTTTCTCAGTATAACAATACGATAGTTTGAAAGGCCTGGTGGCCGAGTGACTAGCGTTCTGGCGCTTGGTGCCACAGGGTTCGAGTCCCGACGGTGTCATGGATATTTTTAGTAATTCGGAATTCACTTTAAACCGTAAGTCCCAGTTTAATATAACGTAGAGCGTTGTGGGGAGTAGTGTTACTCGCGTCCGTAGCATATCTTCGAGCTACACATGCCCCCTACGTAGTGCTAAATGATTAATTGCGTTCGTCGGTGCAATCCAGTTTTGTCTGCTCAGAGGGACATGATCAATACAACACAGTCCTCGACGAACATTTAAAAAAAAAAAAATTCTATGGTTAGACTCATGAAGAAACAAAAATTACAAAACAGGAACATTTTTAAAAATAGTATCTTGTTTTTTCACTCACACACTGTAGTTGAAATGTTAAAATATTGTATAAACAAATAAAAATTTTCTTGGCAAAATTTTAACAAATGCTTTGGAGGGTCGCTTTGGAAAATATGTCATTCTTCCAGGGTCTTGATATTTTATATTGACTCGATAAATTTATGAAGCAGAATCTAAATTAGAAATACAAAATTTTCTGCCATTAATATTGGTTTCAAATAAATATAGATCATTAATTATGCAAAATAATTATCTGGAAGATTTAGATTCTGAAAATAATTTCAAAATTCTTTGAACTTCCCAAGACTTTAATTTAATTTATTCAATTCCTTCTATTAACTCACACTCTCCTATATATATATCTTGTTCCAATTTTCAATCGTTAATGAAATACTTCTTATTCATCCGCTCGAGTTCAAATACATTTTTTAACTTGTAGTCGATGACACTTGATATTAATACAGTTTTTTCAAATATTAATTCAATAATTAAATTTAATTAATTAATTATATTTTTTTTTTTTAGACTTAAGTTGCCTATATCTACCCATAGATGGCGCCAGATAAACTTAAAAAATGAATGAAAAATATTTATAAAGGACTTTCTGAAATATAGTGAAAAAAAGTAGGAATTGACTTTAAAAAATTTTTTTTTTTTATATTACTTGTTTTTTTTTTTTTAAATGAAATTGACCAAACACAAAATACGCTCTAACATAACGAAAGCAACATCAATTACGATGTGCAAATTAATTACGAGTGAAAAAAAGAGAAGGAATTGACTTTAAAAATTTGTTTTTATATTACTTGTTTGTAAAGATGACATCAACGAAGTTGAGCCTCTTATAATATCTGAACCACTTACTTATCTGTATATTGTGCTCGAACAACACTAAAGAAACTAAAAGGCAACTCATGCACAAGATTATTTGTTTTGAATAACTCTTCAGAATTCAACAGCACTTATCAGCTCGTTAAAATTTGGATAGAGGTAATATATTATGTCCTATGTCAAATGTAGTTAATGCAATAGTTTATACTTATCTCATTGTACACAAATGAATGTTCATTATCAAAAAGAGAATGAATATTTGTTTCTGAATCTGACTAATTGTTCCAAATTTATCACTTGATTTTATTAAGAAATGAGAAATTTTTTAATGACGAATTTTCTGACAAAAGAAGCTTGAAAGAATTTATCTTTAAAGCAAATAATTTAAGTAGATATTAATATATCATTAAATAAATATTGTACGTTAAAAATATGATAAAAAAAGAAAAAAATTCGAACTTTGGCTGGCTGATAAGGTACATTTATGGGCGTACAAATTTAAATATGAACGTGAATTACTTTATTTACAGCTTTCAATAAAAGTTTATTTTCTGTATGTTTTAAGATTACCTTTAATCAATATAAAAGGGGAATATATTTACAATTACATTAAAATCATAAAGCAAATTATATCAACTTTTATGAATTAACGATTTTATGGAGATGATTTATCCATATGTTAAGAAAGCATTTGTTTCAATCAAAGTTTTTCTTTTACTTAATTTTTGTGCGTTTATTCATTGTTATTTTCTGAGTTTGCGGTGTTAATTTAAAGATAAATATTCTTTCTTCTTCTTCTTGGCATTCATGCTAGGCCGTTTGCCTACTGGCAAATTTCGAAACAGGAGATGTTTTCTTTTATGGGGTAGGGTTGACAACTCTACATCCAAAGCTTTAATCATATTAGACCTGGACTTACAATTTAAAGTAGATTCTGAACCATTACAAATATCCATGTCACCTCCGGGATTCGGGCCAGAAGATAAGTTTACTTAGGGTCGTTCTACGAGCAGGGAAAATATTAGGAATTATCATTGGCTTTCTCTTGATTTGGCTCGTTAATAGAGAGTTTTTCGTACCGTACTTTAAGAATACGGTATTTTTTTTCTCCCCAGCGCGCATGCTCATAGGAAACATTAATACAGATATGCACGAGCAATTTCCTATGAGCATGCGCGCTAGGGAGAAAAAATACCGTAGTATAAAAATACGGTATGCAAAAAACTCTCTATTGTCTTTATTTTACGTCACAAAGACCGGTATTTTTTTTTTTTTTTTTTTTTTAATTTTTCGACACTTCTTCAGTGTTTCCTCGAAATTCATGTCAGAAATCTATAATAACTTAAACGTGTGCATAATTTATTGTTCCAATTCCATTTGTATTTTTCCGGTTAGTTCATAAGGCTTCAATAGTGTTGCTATTTTTGGCAATTTACTCCTATCTGGCTGCAAATACGTTATCGGAATCTTTGGAAGGTTGAAATTTGAGCTTCCAACATCTGTGTGTTACATTTGGCTCATTAAACGGTCGCCCCGGGCAAACATAACCCTGTTATACTCTTAGGACCTATTTTCGCATATGGCCCAGCCTGAATATATAGGAACTCTGCACTGTCTAAAACGCTAGAGCAGGAATTTTCAATTTACATTTGGCTCATTAAACGATCGCCCCGGTCAAACCCAAATAACTAGGGATTGCAATACCGGTATACAGGGATACCGAATGCCGGTATTTTCAGCCATTTGTACAGTTTTGTAATACCGGTTTTTCGGTATTTACTAGAAATTTAGAATTCTTATCTGTGAAAGAATTCTTATCTGTGAATTCTTATCTGTGAATTCTTATTTATTAAATTCTTATTCTTATCTGTGAAAGAATTCTTATCTGTGAAAGAATTCTTATCTGTGAAAGAATTCTTATCTGTGAATTCTTATTTATGAAATTCTTATTCTTATCTGTAAATTCTTATTCAGAATTCAGAACCTATCCACATTCAGAAGAATTCGGTGCAGTTATCGAAGATTATAATGACACTAATATTGATAGTGAGAATTAATTGTCTCATGAACAAAAATTAGAATTGGCGATAACTAAAAAAATTTCAACAAACCAAAATACAATACAGAAATTAGCTATATCCAAAACAATCCGACGAGAAATAGATTTATTTGAAGATGAGGCATTTAGAAGTAAATACTTGGAAAAAGTATATGGCGCATTGCTAACAGTACCACCAACTAGTGTAGATGCTCAAAGAACATCTTCGACAGTTGGTAATTTTTGCATAAAATTACGTTCCAGGCTTAATGATAGTATAATTGATACATTATGTTTTTAAGATCATTTTTCAGAAATTTGTAATAGTACCACAGACTGAATAATGATATTCACACTTTTTGTGATTTAAATAAATAAGATGTTCCTTTACTTTTTGTGATTCTTTATATATTATAATTTATAAGTTACAAATTTTTTTGTGATATTTACATGCTCTAATAAAAATTGTAAATAAAACAAACAAAAAAAAAAACCTGTGTTTTCTTTCTTTTCTAAAATTTCTACTACCGGTATTAAAACCGGTATCCCGGTATTAAGATCTAAAAATACCGAATACCGGTATTGAACTTTTAGTCCGATATTGCAATCCCTGCATATAACCCTTCGTTTTACTCTTAGGATCCATTTTCACATATGATTCAGCCTGGATGTATAGGAGCTCTGCACTGTCTAAAACGTTTCCGTAGCGATCTTTTTTATGATCAATATTGTGTCATATTGCAATTTAATATTTAAAAATTAATCTGATTTACACTACGAATACTATCCATCTGTGAGACGGCGAGGACATTTTTGTGCTATTTTTCTTCATTCATCGAACTATTCTTCTCTTTTCCTTTTATGACATTGATTCTGGTAAGTAAAGTTTTGAGTTTGCAAAATAAAATAAATTTACTATAATATAACATGTTTGTTCCAATCAGTTTGTACCAATGTTGCAATAATTAGAACAGCGATATATTTTCACTAAAATCTTATTGTAGTAGATGTCGTCGTTTTGTTGGTTTGTGCTGGATCTGTGTGTGGTCGGGTCAGAAGAGCACTCATTTAACAAAACACACCACTTTAATTACAAGCGCACAAAGACGAGCACAACACAAAACAAAGGTTAATATACAACCTTAACCCCTTTACATATATGTAGAGTTTCGACCGGTTCCAATAGATTCATCCCGGCCGAGCCCACAGTTTTTGTAGACTTTCAACCGGTTCTAAAAGATTCATCCCGGCCGAACCTACAGTTTTTGTAGACTTCTCTACCAGTCTAACAATGGCTGGACTTTTGCAGTGAGTGTCTAGAGGAATTGACAGACACAATAAAGTAATGCGTTTCTTTATATAAAGCCATTTAATGACACGATATTTTACAATGATATTTGCATTAGTTATTAATTAAGTATGAACATATTCTCTCGCTGCTTGACGCAGCCTGCCCAAAATCGCTCCTCTCTCGCTGACCACCAGCCGTTCTTTTTTTTCCTTTCTTCATCTATGGGGTCTGTACCCCTTCTCGTGGGGTCAGAGTTCAAAGTTGAATACTCCCCCACGTTGTAAACAGGCTCTGTCAAAGACAAACAGCCGTAATGTGTCGCCGCCTGCTGATTACCGCACAAACAAATCCTGCATATATATACTTACATGTATGTGGAAGGATTCCACTAAATGCTCTCGGGATGAGAGATTATTATTTTGCGCTAGTAGCGCCTTGAGTCCTCTCGGGTGGGAGGTTCGATGCCAACTGAACTTTTCACCGGGCTGCCGCAGATTTATAACTACTGACAATTGACTGAGTGAATTTCCTCTTTCCATTATTCTTGAGAATATCTGATTTAATTACTTCTGCTACAGTATTTGCAACATTTTCCTCCACTTAATGCAATTCTAAATTTACCTTGAGGGACAAAGAATTAAAAGTAGTATCATCATCAAAAAGGATTAATTTTTATTGTAGGACGTTTCTTTTATACTTTAAACTGCTTAATTTACTTTCATAAGATTTCATCCTATCAAAAAAAAAGATTTTTAATGTACTACTGTGTCCAAAAAGTAAGACCAATTTTTAATTTAAAATTCCCGGGGATTATGGAATTTCAATTTTTTTTTTTTTTTTTTACAGGTTGCTGATACTGACCTTGACATCTGTGTGAAATTTGACGTCAAAATATTCATTAATGCTTGAATTACGCTTGGCTTTGTGAGACGCTAAAACTGATTCCGGCGATTTTTGAAACGTCTGAATTAATTGAGCAAAGAACTTGCATTAAATTTTGTTTGCGGAAACCTATAGAGTGTTACAGAAAACATTAGGTGAGCATTCTTATATCGGGAAGAAATGTTTAGAAAAGGTATAAATAGTTCAAAGAAGGCAGAAAACGCGTTGCAGACGAAGAGCCCTCTAGTCTACCATCCACCTCAACCGACGAAGCTCGCGTCCAAAAATTTAAAGATTTGGTGCTTGCAAACCGTCAATTTACAATTATAGACCTTGCTGATGATGTTGGAATTTCATAAGGATCGGTCAATGATTCCATTTTGGGCCTCAAACGCGTCAAATCTCGATTGATACCGAAAACACTGAATGCGCCAACTCACACTGCATTGATTCTTCGTGATTTTTTTCGCCAAAAATGTAAGCCATATCGTTCCACAACCACCGTATTCACACCGTACGACTTCTGGCTATTCCCTAAACTCAAAGGACCACTCCGGGGACACCGTTTTAATTCAATTGAAGAGATACAACGTGAATCGCCGCTCGCTTTGAAGGCCATCCTTGCCAATGACTTTTTAGCCTGCATTGAGGATTGGAAAAAAAGTTGGCATTAGTGCATTGTGTCCGGAGGGGATTACTTTGAAGACAATGAAATAAATTTGGAAAAATAAATAAAGAGTTTTTGAAAAAAAAATAATAATTGGTCTTACTTCTTGGGCACAGTATTATGTGTCCAATAAATCATTTTCATTATCACAAATAGCAAATAATTGACTTTATGGTTATTATACATAGATTCATACGAGTGGCGGGATTATATGTAAATGAACTGGATAGGCTTTTAAGCTTCCAATTTCTTAATACTCTTCCCTTTCAAATATGCATCAAATTTTTAAATTATAACTTGTTAAATAATATCAAAACTTTTGCATGCAATATTTGTAATTATTAACTGTACTGGCATCCCGAGTTTCAGTGCAAAATTCAAATTAATTTGAATTACATTGATTTGACCGTTTTTAAAGGAATTAATGTATTTTTTCTTTTTCAAGATTAAAGCATCCAAGTAGACTTCGTGAACAAATGAACTACATGAACCTTGTAAAATCTACAATGAACCTTGAGTTAAGATTTTTTAATACAATAAGCATTTTCTATTGACAAGAAATGGTACGAAGAGAATCCACTGATAAAAAGCAGGGTGATCTTAAACTTGTATAATTCTAAAAAATCCACCAAAAATTCATTTAAGAAATTTTAGTAATATAGATTAAATTATAATATGTTTTTTGCAATGTAAATTCTATTTTCTCATTTAATAAATACAGTAGAACCTCTTTAAGTCGAACCTCGATAAGACGAAAACTTCCAAAACTCGAAAAAAGATTTTGTTCCCTTCCCTTCAAGCCCCAAACCCTCCATTACTCGAAATTTCAACCCTCTATAAGTCGAAATAATTAGTCAATCACCACAAACCATTTTGGTATATATTTTCCCTCCGTAACTCGAAAAAAATTGGACCTCTGTATCTCGAACATTAGTAATGCTTGATTTTACAACCTTTACAACTAGATAATTTGAAACTAATTACCTCTGTAGCTCGAAGAAAAATAAGTTACAGTCTTTAAGGATTTGCCGACAATGCCCGTCATTGTTTCTTAGATAACAATGTATGAGTATACAGTAAATAAAATAACCAATTCTATAAAATAGCTACTCGGAAAAAAATGAATTTTCTGCACTTTATAGCTTAGATAACGTTATAGATTGAGAACGATCGAATTGGCTAAAGCAAAAAAATAATAAATAAATATTAATAACTGACTTTAATACTTAATATTTTTTAATTTTAAGGTTGTTTCGAATTATTTTGATTTTTATTATAGTACATAATATAACTTTTAACTTGCAAATAAACATGTTTATTACCTCTAACTTAAATTTTTATTTATTTTACCTCTCTAACTCAAAATAAGTTAGAAAGGATCTAGACCTCTACAAGTCGAACATTTCCTTACAAAATCTGTGTAAGTCGAAATCCTCCATAAGTCGAAAACTCTAACTTGTTTAATTTAGTGTCTCCCTTGAAGTTCGACTTACGGAGGTTCTACTGTATATTCTATTCAATCAAATTCATTCAAATAGCAAATTAAACACACTATAATTAATCAAAAGTTTTGCTTTGTTTTTAGATTCAATTTAAATCCTTTATTAGAAATAAATACTATAAACGCTTATTTTAATTTTACAATCTAGAGAAGCTTTCATATTTTCACCAGTAAATTTATAATAAATATCGGACATTATACGAAAATTTATTTTCCAAATTTTATATTACACCTAAAACGTAAAATTTACTTTTTATGATGTTTTTTTTTTTCTTTTAATTGTGAAATTATTCTTCAATTGGGACTTTTTATTGTGCTAAACATTTCTTTGTTTAAAATATATCTAAATATCTATATATATCTATCTATATATTGTTTAAAATATATCTAAAATATATCCCTAAACCTTTCAGCTTAGCCCATTAAGGAATTTTCCCCTTGTGCTTGTTTTGTAGGACTCAAACTGTAATCGTAGTGAAACCAAAACTGTGGTTGTAGTGATATTGTCTTCCTAATGTTATGCAACCCTGTGTTATGCTAAAGAATTAATTTAATAACTAATACAATATCTTACTGTATATATTTACTTTTGAAGTAATTATTTGAATACTCCTCCAGTGATATTTTTTATAAAAAGAGAAGCAATGTTATTTCCATCAACTCTTAAATAAAATATCAAATGAGCATCTTTATTATCCGTAGTCTCCGCTATCTGCAATCCAAATTTCATTCTTTAGATTTTTTTTCAATTAATTGATCGTCGAAATCCTCCGCCATATGTTGCATTATGCAACTGATTGTGTTTCGCAACAGACTTACCAATCATGATGTTAACCACATCTACAGCAGCCGATAGGTTAAGTTCTCCTGTGATGGACGAATGTTCAGTCTTGAGAGAACACATTTTTTGCTGCTTCAGTTCTATCAACATCCTGGCAAATAAATCATGAGGTTCGATAACAATGTATTGGTAAGTTTTTAAGTGGCGCTTCAATTTATTTCGAAGCATACACTCTGGTGCTAAAACTTTCATATACCATTCACATTGTCATTTCAGCCACTATTTTCTATCGGCGTAAAACTAAAATCTAAATAACCCTCATCAAATTTACGGCATTTCTTTATTTTAACAGTTATGCCACTGATTGAGGGTGTACTTTCTTTATCGGCATTCTCACGCTTATTACTTCTCAGAAACAATTCCAAAATAAAAAATCACGAAACTATTTATTAGAGACAATAAATGAGAAAATATTACTATTTAAATCATATCGCTCTCGGAATTTATCTTCACTAGACTGCGATTATCAACTGGCTGACTGGATCGTACCGGCAGTTCTTCCTTATATATATTTCATTCCCAATATTATGCAGAACAGTCCAAATCTGTAACAAAGAATCAGTATATATAGAAGTATAAGGTATGATCAGAGAACATGCAGAGTTGCCTGTTTGTATTCACAAGAACGTTCTGAGCGGGTGGTTTTATTTTTATGCGGTCATATAAAAAATCAAACCGACCAAAAAAAAAAAAAAAAAATTACATATTTACAAATATTAAGCTTTTTGTTTATTTAATTAGGATAAGTGAATTGGTGTAATTAATCATAACTTTTGCAATATTTTATGGGTGCCCCAGTGCAGACTCCGACGTGTACACTTCGAAAATCACTGCTCTAGGCCATTTCGGATACTTTAAGTCTCTTCTGTATCAGAGATAAAGTAAAATTTAAATTGAATTTTACAAATAAAATAAATTGCATGTTATTCATTTTTATTTCCAAATTTTTTACAGAAGGTTGAAATTTATACTAAAAAATATATTTTTTAAATAAGTTGAAAATGTATTTATGTGCATTATTAAAATAGCAACTTTCACTTCCATTTTCTTTCTTTTCGTGCGTAAAATCCTTGAATGGATGTTTTGCAACTATCCTTTCGTTTGAAAGGTAAAGGTCATTTATAAAATAATAATTAACTAAAATATTTTAGTAGTTTCTTTTAGCAATTCCATTTCGTAGTAAGAAAGAAAAATATTAGTCCAATACAGCAAAGGTATGCTATTTCACCTATTACAACTAGCTAAGTGGTTTGGTTTCGGTTTATTAGAAACACGTTTGAATTTAATTTCATTATTAGCAACATTGAAGCTTGAAAATTACGTATCTCTGTCCTGATCGTCAACATTTTAGTCATTGTTTATTTGTGATGTACTCAACGCCTATTTCTGCATAATCTTCATACACTAGTACTTAGAAGGTTTGTACAAAGATCTCTTATTAGATCATAATGGAATTTCATCCAATTATTTATTTTCTTACTCTTTAAACTTCTATTCTGTCTGAAATTAGAAGGTCATATTAATGAAATATACTTAAAAATTTTGTCTCTGATAATGTTATTGTGATTATGATTATTGTTAAGAACTTTATAATCAATGTTTTCTTTTTTTTTTTTTAGTTAGACAATTTGAACTGAAATTTGAGATTTAGGAGTATGAAAATTTGGACTTCAGAGCACACATTCCAGCATCCTTGGGAAACAGTGACCCAGGCAGCATGGAGGAAGTATCCCAATCCAATGAATCCTGCTGTTGAAGCCATAGATATTGTGGACCGCAAGGTATCAAACGGGGTTTTGCAGACACACCGTCTCATCAGCTCCAGGTGGGGTCTCCCTGGCTGGGCATCTAGACTATTAGGAGCCGACAAAACATGCTATGCCAGTGAACATTCTGAGGTAAATCCACGGAAAAAGGTCATGACTTTGCTTACCAAGAATATTACATTCTGTAATGAGGTTTCTGTAGTGGAAAAACTGACTTACAGTCCTCATCCTTCCAACTATGACTGTACCCTCTTAAAGCAGGAGGCTGTAGTGACCATAAAGAATATCCCTCTCAGCAGTTACATAGAGGACTATCTGACTGGAATGATCTCTTCTAATGCCAACAAGGGTCGTCAAGCCATGGAATGGGTGATCGGGAAGATCAATAATGAAGTACAGGAGCTTACCCACAAAGTAAAAGGAATGGACGAGTTTACTGCTACCGCCAAAAAAAGCATGTCTGTTGTAGAAGATTTAACCTCTTCGGCTAAAAAAGGAATGAATGAATTCAATCACTTTGCTGAGGAGACATTACCTAACCTCCATTTCGAGAAATGATGTTAACATACTTTAGGATTTAATTAAAAATAAGAAATTTATTAATATATTAAAATTGTCATTGCGGGTGTGCAGCCAAATACAAAGGTCATTTGATCAGGACTCTTTTAAGACTTTAAATTCTGGATAGTCTCAGGATTTAATTTGAAAAAAGGTTTTTTTTTTTTTTTTAATTGTTTAGTTTCAGTAATACATAAAAAGTTCTAAAATTTAATTTTTCTTATTTGTTGATTATAGATAGTTTAAATTTTAACAATGACGCTAAGCAGTTTTTAAAAAAATTATTAAAATTCATTTTTATTTGCTCTAGATATATTTAACTTTATTTCTGAGTTATAAAATTAAATTCTGGATATTTTAAAAATGTTTCTTTTTTCCCTTCTCCTAAAATCATTTAACAAATAAGTAATGAGTTGTGTGTAAAATTTAATAATATCAAATTAATACTTTTTGTTTAAAGTTAAAGTACTGGGAAATTTGCAGACACTTGCTAGTAGCTAAAGTTATAACTAGTAAAATTCAACTTTATCAAATGCCAGATTTAATACTTTTATATATAGTACAAATACATTTTTAACCTCAGGTAAAGAAAAAAAAAAGCATGTCTTGTAAATTAAGCATATAATGTATGTACTTGAAATTTGTTATCAGTTAAAAAAAAAATTTAATTTGACTAATTGTCAAAGCCTTCAAATATTTTCCTTTTTTAAGAAATTTTTATAAATACTTAATATTTCTGTGAGTTTACCACATTTTAATATCGATTTATTAAAGGTTAGTTTTGCAATCTTTCTTGAAGTTCTAATTTGCATTTATGTAAAATGTTAATATGTTTTACTTTAAAAGAAAAAAAAAAATTTTAAATCATTATAGGAAATCATTCAAAAATTTTCTGATATTAGCATCAAAATTTTTTATTTACTTAAATTATTTAAGCATTTAAAAAATAAATATATTTTACTATTGTTAAAAATTATTCAAAACATACATAATGTAGTATTGGTTGCCATTGTTTCTTGAAACTAGAGTTTGTTTATTTATTTATGCACAAATAAATATAATTGAAATCTATAATGTTTGTTATTTCAAAATAAATTGCATTCACATTTTGAAAAATGTATGTAAAATACAAATTAATAGAATATTTGTTGAAATCTTTGGAACTGCTACTGTTTCTCCTAGAAGTTAATTTAAAATTTAACTTAAAGGAGAACTTTAACTTTAGTTATTTCATATAAAGTAACAGATGTCATGTAAAAAGTATCGAACAATACATATAATATTCGTTATTTATAAAATCTATTGTTCACAAGTTTGAAATGAAAAGATTAAATAAATATAAAATTACGATCAAATTGATAAAATATTGCAGATGACAAACTTGTGTATTGAAATAGTTGTTATACTTTTTTTTTATAAAAAATAAGTTTATTTCCATTTTAAGCTTTTCTTTTAGTTAGCGAGATTTACTTTATTACAAAAAAATCTTAGTTTTATGTTCACTTCAAATTAATTCATTTAATGAAATATGCAATGTTTTTATGTGACTTAAAAAAATTTTTAACAATTTTCAATATCTATTTTACATTTATATTTTCATGCATTGCTGAAATTTTTCAGAAATTGATTTGACTAAGTAGAACATTTTATTAAGTCTTAACATTTTTGTTGTCATTTTTCTAAATGTGGATTTATATCTCACTCGCTTAATTTTAAAAAAATATATCCATGAAATTTGGCTTGTCTGTTATCTTTCAAGCTATTATTGGACAGTAGTGATTTTAATGAAGGTATAAGATTCACAAATATTCATTTTTTTTTATAGCTAGCTAATTAGTTATTGAAAACTGCCTTTTTTTAAAAACATCTTATCTTACATTTCTTCAAAATGTTGGATGAAAAAAAAAATCTTCGAGAAATTATCAAATTTTATTTTTAAATATTTGTTAATAATTATATTGACTTCTTCAACATGTGTATGTGTAGTTTCTTTGAACAAAATTCTAAAAAAAAAAATTAAAGTCTGTTGAGAAATCTGTTAGATGCAAAATCTCTCAATAAACATACGTTAAATTAGTAATATTTTATTGTGCTTAATAACATTTGTTTTTTTGTAAATGTATTTTATACAGTTCACTATCAAAAAGAAATATAAATTATAGTTCTATAAAAATATATATATTCATTAATTTTCATACAATAACCTAAAATGTTTAATATTTTAGTAAATATCTAAATTTTTCATTGAGCTTCTAATTATCAAAATTGCTTTACATTTTAAAATGTAAAGACTTATTAGTTTAAAAAAGGTATGCACTATTTATCTTTTCATTGTTTTCCTTGTCACTCTTCATAAAAAAAAAAAAAAACATTTCTATCGCTATGATCAAAGTATACTTTTATTTTTAATTTCTTTACTCTCATTGTAATCATTATTTTAGTACAGTAACTGAATTTTTTTTTCATTCATAAGATTCTCTACAAATTACATTAATAAAAAAAAAACTTAGAACATTTCAAAATTCTTATAACAATGTGTTTTTGTAACGGGAAGTACACTCATGTAACTGATTTACCACTAATGTGTGGTGTTAATTGCGAATTCATTTGTTTTCCACATCAAGAAGAGAAATTACTTTGTCAGAATTGATTTTGGTGAATTCTATTTAAAAATATTTCCCTAGTATGTCATTCATATTTTCGAAAGTATGTGAACAAACAACTGTTAAATGAAAGAATTTAATTTTAAAAATTCACTTCTTTTAACATCTCAAAGATGAATTATTATAACTACATATAAAACACAACATTGCACACTTCAGAAAATAGTTATATTTAGTTTTTCACATTTGTTCATAGCAGCATCCGATTGAATAATTCATTGGACAACATTGTAAATTTAACAAAAGGTTTTCCATCTCCTAAATTAGACCTACATCTATCAAATTTGAAACCTAACACAGATTTCTCGCATATCAATAGGCTATTTACTTGCTCGTGCATCATATCCTATTTGGCAATTACAAAAAGTCTTCAGATTTCTTTATCTCAACTATGATTTGGCTAGGACACGTTTTTTTTTTTAAATAGCAATGCAATTGTTTTATTTCTTGTACATTGGCCTGACTAATACAACAGCATGAAAAAAATTCACCAAATTGGTAAATTTGTTTTGCCTAATATTGATATAATTTTGAATTATTTTTCGCCCCCTAGTTGATCTAGACTTTGTATTTGATGTATCTTTGCCCATTTGGAGTACAAAAGCGGACAGACAAACTTTTGAAAAATATAGTGAGACAAGTATTTTCTAAAGTTATGAATTGTTCTTTGCAAAAAAAAGTGTTTATTTTAGTGTGCAGATCTCTAAAGAAAACAGGGCCATAATTAACTCAGATCGATACAAAAAAAAAGTAGTAATCTTAGGAAATCACAAAATAAAAACAATATTGAAATATTTTATAGATTAAATTGCAGTTAGGAGTTTGAGAATAAACATTTTTTTTTGTCACCAACTGAATTGAAACTCTACAATAGTGTTTTCACTTATTGTTGCACAATGTAGATTTAAATTTATAGTAAGCCTTTAAAAACTTGATTATCATTATAGTTTTTACCTTCACAAAAAAAAAAAAAAAAAACCTGTTTAATTATTTATAATGGAAATTCAATAAATATTATATTATAAAAATTAATACCTCAATGATTTAGCTGCTTAAAACATATTTACATACAGCTAAGAAAAAAAAATATTTTTAGATTAAAATACATTCCTGTAAAAACCTTCACAATTTAAACTGCTTTATAATAAATTATCCTTTTATTGGATATATATAAATTAAAATTAATTAGGGATGAAGGACAAAAATTACTTTGAAAAAAATACAAATAAATTGTTTATTATTGTTATATACTTAACATGTTTTTTTTTTTTTAAATAGGTCATACAAAAATATATGACCTTAATGTAAAATATAAATACATATAAAGCTTTTATACAAAACATCTGCAAAAATAGCATTTTATTTACAAGATTACAAATGCCTCATTCTTCTGCATACTAATTTCATCATTAATTATGTACAATCAATGTGTCACACAAAAACTCTCATATACAACAGTTTTTAAATTAATATTCAAAATGTTCTTTTGATAACATAATTCCTTTTTCCTTTCAGATATATGATTATGCTAATTAAATGTGGAATAAAACTGGCAGGTTTTTTAAAAATAAAAGTCTAATAAGATAAAATTAATATGAATTAAGTCTTCATATAATTTCTAAAATACATCTTGAGTTTGAACAATTTCATATACATTCAGTTTTTATAAAACCGAAAAAGGAATTTGGAACATGAACTCTAATGTAATAGTAATAAGAGTTCATGTTCCTACAACAGTTAGAATAACATATTTTTATACCAGAAATGGGAGCCCAATTTTAATACTTTCTGAGAATACAGAGATATATTAAGATGTCTCTTTTTACTTTTCTAAAATATTTTTAGAAAAAAACAAGCTAGATAGAATGCAATTAAGTTCTTTGCATAGCTTGTTCAAAACAATATAAAACATCTTCACCTTATTTATATCACAACATTTGAAACATTGTAATAACAATGCTTGCATTGCTAGGTGACACTATAAATTTCTACAATAACTTGCCAACAATCCTCAATTAAATTGAAAGAAATATCTTCACTAGAAACATGCTCATAATTAGGTAATGCTACAAATGTATTTGAAGATGTGCAACAATGTATTTATTTATACCATAAATATATTGAAGATAATTTGATTAATTATTATATTACCTCAAATGTTTTTATCAAAGAATTTGTGAAAACTGACATTCATGATACAAACTGTTACGGGGAAAAAAGTCAAAATACACTAAAATATGTAGAGTAAGTAAACTATGTCTAAGATTGAATTATGAAATGAAAATATAAATAAGACATTCAAGTATGAATAAGGTAAAACATCTCCTAATTAAATAATCATTCTTAATTATATTTAATTAAACTTTAATTCTTGTTTTTAAATTGTAGATACATTTAAAGGTGCTTAAAAAATGCAAGATATACATTGATTGATAGTAAAACTTGGAAAATACATTAGAATTTAAAAATAGGCTGTAATAAACTCATTTATTCTATTCAACCTTTTCTTTACCAAACAATTTATAGAGAATGCAACTATAGTAAGGCCATGCAAAGTATTTAATCTTAATAGTCCAGTTTAATGGACAAATCGATCAACTTGCAGAAAGATACTAAGCAGCTTTTTTTTTTTTGCTTTTTTTTTTTTACAAAAATATATGCAGCTATTGTGGATTTTTTCCATCTAGTTTTTCTTTTAATATTATGTAATCTCAAAAATGCAATTGTTCAAATTTAAAATTTTACAGCAATTAAAATCCATTAATAGCATTTCCTATCCTACCTATACATGTTTCTGTTTGAATCTGTCTGACAAAGCTCCTTACATATTTTCCCATGCAATGAATGGTCACATACATAAATTGCAATAATTTTATAAAAAGGCAGGGGCAATTAAACAATTCAGAATGTAATATGATTATATAAATGATAAATATGAAGCATTTATATCACAGCATTTGAGCATTATAATAAAAAGTATTAAACTATACTGCATTATATATGTTATATTTCTTCTGTACATATGTTTGTCATTGAACTCCTAATGGTTTGACTGATATTGATAAAAAAATTTTTTGTGTTTTGACAAAACATGGAGAATGTTTTTATGCTATCCCCTTTGTGTTATGTTCCTTGCTGTAAGTCGCCACCAGATGGTACTGCAGTATATCAACTTCTATACCATTCAACCAATCGCTATGAAAATTGGCAATTATGTGTATTTGAGTATGGACAATAGGTTAGTGCTATTCTATTTATTGTTACTTGCCACCAGATAGTGCTGCACCATTTCATCTTATATACCGCTCAAACGATTTCCATGAAAATTAGTATGCACATATATTGGAGCAATTTTTTTTTTTTTTTTTTTTTTTGGCAGGATAATGTATGTCGGGTGTATATATATACACACACACAAAGAGATTGCTAAACTACATATTACTTGACAACACTATCTTGAGAAGCTATACATTTTTTTACACTTATAATCATTTTTTGTCACATAAACTTTCACTCAGCTTACACATTTTTTTCTTTTCTTTCTTAATGCTTATATGTTTTGCTTCAATTTAATTTTATCACTGGAGCTAATAAACACTATCAAGCTTAAATCATTACTTCCATATTAATCATTACTTTGGTTATTGTTAAATTTTTTATATGGCTGGTTAAAAAATTCAAAAAAATAATGTCATGTTATTTTACAATCTCTTATTGATTTTCTTCTCCTACCTACATACATACATTTAATATATAATGACAAAACTAAAGAACAATTTTTTAAAAAAGGGATAAATTGATGGACAAAGGATTTTTGAAATACAGTTAGTATAATAAAATGATGAAAATAACATTTGCTTTGTATAAACTTTTATGTGCTTCCAGTTCAGTACACAAAAAGAAAAAAATGCCAAAAATAGAAAACAATTTAAAGTATCCATCAAAAATATTCATGGCTGTAATGATAATGTTGAAAATTCTTAAATCCACACAAAACTTCAAAGGCTGAACAAAAAAAAAAAAAACTGCAGAGGCATTAAAATATATATATATATATGCAGTTAAGTTACACTCATATAATAAATAGTTATGTAAACATTAACAAATCAAGAAATTTTTAAATTTAGTTTTATAAACTGAATATGCATTTACTTTGCTTTTTTTTTTTTTCCTGTATTGTATTACCATTAGATTCCAACATAGCTAATAAGCTGCCAATCAGTAATCAAAATATTTGTTTCCATTCAAATTTTTGTATCTCAAATTTATTGCCTTTAATAAAGCAAAAACTATTATTAAATGAGTGGTTTTCAATTCAGTTTCTTAAAATTCATGAAGTTTCAATTTTAGTTTTTAAAATGATTTATTAAAATATATGATGAAAAGAATGTAACATATTGAAGTCATTAAAAAATATAGAAATTATTAGTAAAAAAGAATAATAAATATTATTGCATTCCTTCATTAACAAAAATTAATAAAAACCAACTGTCGAATTAATGAATTGGGGAAATTAATATTGAACTCCACATTTTTAAATAAAAGGGGAAAATTATTTAACTACTTGAATAATTAAAAAGGAAATGGATTGATTTTATCAATTCAAATTCAATTATTAGAATATATAAACTTAGCAATAAATTTTCTTACTTTCAAAATCACTAAATTTAAGTAAATTGAATGAGACTATTATATATTTTTGTAGTTTTATTTACAATTTATAATAATTAAAAGAAACAATTTATATTTCATTTAATTGAAAAACGTATGAAATGTTCTTCCATTGAGTAGGAAGATGGTAAAACATCAATTGATAAAATATCATTTCTTTCTTTAGTTAGAATTATCATAAAATGTATATTAAGAACTGACTAAAAATTTTGAAAAACATATAGTGCAATAACAAATAAAATTTGCTTAAATAGATAAATTCAATACACATCTACATTTAAAAACATTTTTTTCAACTATAAAATTCTAAATAATTTAAAATTAGTTGCCTTAATACTTTCATATTTTACAAGAAAATAAAAACTAGAAGCATAACTTATATAAAAATAATTTTTAGTTTAAATTCATTATACATAGTATGGTGTGTTACATTATTATATATCCATAAAATAAAAAAAAAATTCAAATAAATAAAATTAGAATTTTTACACAGTCACTCAGGAAATGTAGCAAATCCCATTGCTTAAATTATTCTTTATTTTAAATCCACTAAAGCTGTCGTAAAAGTTATCCAATTTTACCCAGGGTTCCATGAAACAAAAAAATACACAATCAATAATTATCATAAGAATAATAAATTAAATAATTTTCAACAATAGCAAATTTAATTATGTCAAATGCACTTACACATTGCTTCTTAATCAAATAACTAAATATTATTTACATTTATAAAAATGTATTTCTCCATTTAAACCACATTGATAATTTTGCAGAAACATATCGCAAAACTAAAAATTAACTCATTTTTAAAAAAATATACAAGTGTTAAAGAAAATGGTTTTAAAATATAACAAATACAGTTATTTTAGTACAATTATAACTAAGTTTTGTTCTCTGGCTTTTTTTCTTAGAAAATTCTTTTTCTCTCTCTCTTTTTTAACTTCAATATTTTTTAAGTCTAAAGTAATGACACATTTTTGTTTATTTTTTTAATACCATATTTGTATAATTATCATTTATTATTTCTTTCATGATTTGTGAATACCCAAAAGCTTAATTTGGCTAACAAAAAGGCACACATCATTAATTATTTAAACTATATTCTCTGTATCAAAATGAAGAATAATTATATTTTTTAAATGATTCAGATGTTATATGTTCATGGTTTCAAAAACATAAAAATAAAGAGCATGTAAAAAATTTGCATGTAACCAATCATTATGGTCTCTTCTGGCAGATGGTAAGTAAGGTTTAAAGAAATTTAATACACTAGTTTTAGAAAATATTTTAAAAGCTTTTAAGCTGATGGCGCCTAATGACCAGTGACTAGCGCTGTGGTACTCGGTGCCACAGGTTTTCGGTTCAAGTCACCGGAGGTGCCGTGGATGTTTGTAGTAGTTCAGAACCCACTTTAAACCATAGGTCCCAGTCTGTGGCTGTTGAGCATTGTGCGTAGTGCTGTCAACCCTACCCTCGTAAAAACAAAACTTCTCCTGTCTAGAAGTCTGCCAGTAGGCAGACGGCCTTGCCCCCATGGGGCTGTTGCACTACTGATGAAGATTTTAAATTTATATTTATAAAAATATAATAGAATATTAATAGTAATAAAGCCATAAACTGAAATAATTATAGTGAGAGAAAAAAATTGTCAAACCTTGCTTTTTCATAAAAATTAATAAATTTTTAAAGTCAATTATTCAGAAAAGTGGTAAAAAGTATGGGAAAACCCAGTTAATTCATACTCACCAGATATTCAACATGAGGAATACAATTCCCAAGGAAGGATATTATCTATAAAAAATATAAGAAGGTTACAGTGCTGTATCTATATCAGAATTTTAATTATTTATATAGATCAAAATTGACTTGCCTTCATAATATCACTCTCAAAATCTATGTCCTAAACATAATAAAATTCAGATTTTAAAATACATTTAATAAGTAATAAAATAAACTTTAATGATATTGGAATTAATCTAATCAGAAAACTTCATATAAAATCTTTATTAAAATATAAATAACATAATTCATCACATATACAAAACCGGATGATATTTTAACATAAAAAATACGTTTACAGTGAACTCCACACTTTCAGGAACTAATTAAGTTGGCAAGCTCTGACCAGAATTAGTACCATTAAGATAAATAAAGGCGATATGATTTCAGAATACACTAAATTCCTTTGGCCTTCGAGTTTTAAACAGAGAAGAAGTTTGAAGAGAAAGACGAGCAGGATCTGGATGAAACTATAAGAAGACCTCATGGCGGCAGTTTTGTATTGCCCCTCCAGATACTGACGGATGAAGATAATCAGACAGAAATATGCATTCAGTCCATCACAAATAAACAAAGGCACAAATGTTGTCCACCATGACATAATTAAATAATTTTCCAACTTGAGAGTAGACAAGACAGAGAATACAATGATTGCGATAAGATATAAAAGCATTTCTATTAAAGTTAATCCTAGCCATTGCATCATTTCACGTACGGTGAATATCATGGTTGTAAAAGCAATAAATAATACTTTGCATAAAAATACTAGCAGACGGATTTGTCATATACTCCTTTATTGCAACAATTGCTACATGCTTGCTTGTTTTCGTTTTTTTTTTTTTTTTTTTTCTTAGAGAAAAAAAAATAAGATAATAGAAGTTGTAGTAGATATTAGAAATAGAAATTGTAACATTTCTTTTCATAATCAATTATTATGAAAACTTTTTAAAATAATTTACCTTTTAAGTAATTCAGGGTTTTTATCAAATTTTTTTTAAATTTAACTTTTTTAAAAATATCTTAAAATTAAATCTATGTTTTATATATTTTAATGCTGCATTTGCCCAACAAAAGCAATCAAGCAATCAATGTTTCAAATTGTTATCAAAAACTAATTTATCATCTCGTAAACAAAGTAACTTATGGCGAACATAAGTTTCTTTGCCAAATCAAGTTAAACAAAATCAAATTTTGTCGCTTTATAATAATAATTAATGATTAAATTTTATTATTTAGTAATAATTATATATTGAAACATTTCAGTTGTGATAAGATTTTTTGACATTTTTCAAGAAATAACGAGTAAGATTCTTTTATAAATAAATATTTGAATAAAAATGAGTACAGAAAGCGTTGTTGCTAATACTATTAAAGCGGCTAATTTTGCTGCTATTAAACACCGTCAACAAAAAAGAAAAGATCTTGAAGAAACACCATACATTAATCATCCTATAGGTATTTTCTACTCTTTATTTTCTTTCCCTTCATCAGCAACATATTTTTATGAGAAAAAAATCATATATCTTTACTATTTAGGTGTAGCCAATATTTTAACCGAAGAAGCTAAAATCACTGATATTAATGTCATACAAGTAAGTCAAAATTATTATTTTGCTTTTGACATTTTAAAGTATAACTTTTTAAATATTAAAAGATTCCAAAAGATTAAGATTTTCTAAATAGATATTTTATGTGTAATTATTTTACATAATTTTATACATAGGTGTACTTGAGAATACATTAACTCAAATTTATTATGGCATTACATTTAATCATTAAGAATATTATAAAATAATATTTATATGGTCTTTATTTGAATTTAAATTTTAAAAAAATTATTATTATATCAGCACAGTCATTTAAAAGGTATTGCTAATTTTTATGATTATGCTTATCTCATTAGAATTGTATTTTTGAGTTGAATGAGCAGCAAAATACTTTAAATAATTAATTTTTTTTTTTTTTAAATAATTTTGGTTTCAGTTTAAACTTCATTTTACTGAGGTATTTAAGAAACAAGATTTTAGAAATGTTCTACAAATAGTTTTTAATTGTGATCTAACTATCGATCTAATTAACTGCAAGCTGCTCTTTCTGAATGGCCAAGTGGCTAGCGCTCGGTACAACAGGTTTCGGGTTCGAGTCCCGGTGGTGCCATGGATGTTTGTAGGGGTTCGGAATCCACTTTAAGCTGTAGGTCCCGGTCCGTTTAGCCTAAAGTATGCACAAGATAACCGTTGAGCGACAAACCAAACCTCTTTTTCATATTCTCTTTTGCATGTATTTAACAAAGTTAATGTCAAAAGAATATAAGAATATATAGGATTAATCAATATCATGCCATCATCATACATGACAATTTAAGCTTCAAGCTATTTTTGTATTTAAAGTAGAACTAAGAAGATAATTGATTTTTTACTAATGGATTTAAATAATTTGTGAAATAAATTCAACAATATATCTCAAGAAAATATTATTGAACTCCTCATATATTTGTAAATGTTTTTGTCATTAACAAAATATTTTTTTACAGTTTTAATGCATAGCATTTGCACTAACTTAACTTGTACTCTAAATTTTTTTTTACATTATATATATATTCTATAAATATAAAAGTACTAAATTAATAGGTACCAAAATATTATAGAATAGCTGAAAAGTAAAGTATACAATTTAATCACAAAGTTGCTATATTTTTAATATTATAAATCTTATTTATTATCAATAATATAAAATCGTTTTTGTCATGTGGAAACATGATGTTGAGGGTCCATGACATCTCCAAAAGAGGGCAAAGCAAATAAAACTCCATTACAAATTTTGGCAGAAAATGGTATTTTGGGCCCCTTTAATTCTTGAAATGATTCATGAATAACATTAATCTTAAGGAATTTTCTGGAAAATTTGGCTTTTGATTGAAGTGTTTTGTAGTATGTGTTTGAATCACTTTTCATGTTTTGGGTTAAGATTTTTTAAACATTTGTATTTCCAATGGCTATAAGTACTCGTAGTGCTTTTGAACAATTCCTTCTTTTTTTAAGTTTCATATTTATCACTTTTGGCATTTTCTGGTGCATATTGAGCTTCATAGTACTTTTATTGCATTTGAATTACTTCTTTCTTCATTTTTGCTTAGAATTTTCAAACTCTGATATATTCTTTTGACTATTTAATGTGATAACGTTTCTTGTTTTTCAAACTTTTGAATAATGTTTTAGAGATTCTTGAAAATTCATTCTTCTTGAAGTTCTTGATCTATTCAACATTACTGTATTCCTGTGGCTATTGAATTTGGCCATTCAATCAATTGCTTCATAGATCTCTTACATTATTAAACATTGGCATATTCTGAGTTTATTTATCCGTACTCGAATGTTCACACGTGATAAGTTGAAAGTTGTCGAGCAGATGTCAGCATTATTATTTTTTAAAGATCTTTCATAGTTATTTAAGATAGCCTTTTTATAAGTCTTAGTGTAGTGAGAAAGTTTCTCAACACTTATTTGGTTTGTTGCTAAAGCAGTAACTCATAAGCATAATAGTCTTCTTATACAGATAATTCTCCGCTAACTGATTTCTACGCATTCTAACGTTATCATCGTGCCTGATGAAGATATCTCCATTTGCACCTACATGCAGACGAATAAAAGTCGTCTCTATATAACTGAATAGTAAAAGTGTCTCTTGGGACGGTCAGTATCAAGTCAGTATGGCCATCCAAAGAGTTAACTTTTTCTTTTTTTTTCTTATCGCCACATTTCACTCAAGTACCTACGGTTATGTAACACCTTAACATTTAGAAAGGTGAGGGTAGAACAACTACATTGTGCATACCACTTTTTGCCCACCAGCGATTGGAAAGGAGGAAGTGACTTCCAAGAGGACTTTTAGGGGTAATTTCATTGCATATGCTTGCTGTATAGGAGAAAACCTTGAATACCTCACCAGGCAACTTGACTATGGATGTGAAACATTTTTACACGCATTGTCATAATCGCCATTTTTCCTCGTTTTTGAAAGCAGTGTTTATAACAATGCAACAAAAGGAATAATTAATGAATAAAAAGAAAATCTCAACGTGACAAAAAAGTTAATGTAGAATGAAATTTAAGCAAAGCATTTGTGTAGATAATATATATTTATGTGATTAAAGTTTAAAAATCACAAGTATGCGCTAGAAAGGCTAATTTGAAATGTGTAATGGTGGTACATTAATGATATCTATAGTCTTCAAGATTTTTAATTCAAGCATTCGAAAGCATTGTGTCGTACACGTGCCGTATGTTATTTTATAGGTTGTCTATTGCACTTTTGTCAATTGCCGTGTCGGTATTTTATATTGTCCAGAGTTAAATTTATTATTTAAATTAAATTTTTGCATTGAAACATTTTTATCTATAATTATATTTGTTATTTGTAAAAAATAATTGCATAAAATTTCAATAAATATTTGCCAATAGTTTATTTGGTTTTGCAAAACACAACGCAGATGTATAATTTAGTTAAGTTTTTATGGGACTTATGTGGTTGGATGTCGCGGAAAAATTAGTTATTGTGGATTCTATTGGCAAGTGTTGAATTAGTTTAGAAAAAGCTTTATACATTCAAGGATGAAAATGGAAGCAAGAATCACATCTTTTCAATTCCAGTTCTGCATACATCATCAGCATGATCATATCCGTGTCTAAAGGCTGAGGAAAAACAACTATTGCCAACTTGTATTATCGTTTTCATACTGACTCAACGTCTACAGTGATGGTATGAGGTTTCATTTGAAGCACATCCCGGTCGCCATGTTTGCCTTCATATTTTGTTGAATAAACGCCATTATATTTCTTATGTGTTAAAGCCTTTGACTGTGTTCCCATCTTCAAGACTTCCATATTGCTTACCCTTTCAACGGATCAATACAATGGGTATTCCTAATTAAAGAAGACATAGAACTGCTGCACTGGAGCCCGTTCTCCAGATCTTGAATTGAAAATCTGTTCAATGGTTGCTGCACTTGTCAGCCAACTTTGATACAAGTGCGCTTGATTTCAACTAATGCTTTTAAATTCTCATTCAGAGATGGAACCCTGTAGAAAGACTGTACTGTTATCTGCATTTGATTGCTTGATACTTAAAAGACAGAGATACAATTTTGACAGATGGTTGCTTGGATTCTAATTTCTGCATTTCAAAATAACCCACATGTTTAATCATGACTTTTTCCATCATGCTGTATCATAAATATATTTCTGTATATGAATTTTGCTTAACCATAAACAGTAAAGTGCCCTTTGAATTACATTGGCCTTAAATATAACGAGGTTGTTGTTAAGACGACTTTTCAATGAAAAACTATTAAACTGCATACTTAAAGTGCAATGTAATTTTATTCCTATTCCAGGCTGCATTGCTCCATGACACTGTTGAAAAACTGACACTACTTTTGAAGAAATTGAGAAAGTGTTTAGCCCCACAGTGAGAAGTATTGTTGAAGAAGTCATGACGACAAACCTTGCCTGGTAATCAACGACTCAAGTCTGCTAGATTGAACATGCTTAAAGATTTCTCAAGAGAAACTGGTGAAACTTGCCGACAAGCTGTACAATTAAAGTTCACCTTTATTACACATATTGGATGGAATGAAAAAGGGTACAGAACTAAGCAAATACTTCGTTTGGGCTTCAAAAGTCGTGAGCCAGTTACGAGGACTAACAAAAGGCTCTGAAAAAGAATTGAGATTGATATTTATTAAGAGTGCATTCATTGGAATGATTAAGAAACGGCCTTTTCATCTTACATAAAGCAGCTTTTGATAGCAAGATTGAAAAAACTCGGAATGAAGAATGAAATTCATTGCAAATGTTCTTTCTTATATTTAGACATGTCTAAATATTTTAATGTATCTGGTTTTATTGTCTGAAAATAAAAGATATTTTTATATATTATTACATGATGGAGGGCCTGAATGGGCCGAGTGGCCGGGGCGCTCGGTACCACACAGGTTTCGGGTTCGAGCCCGGCGGTGCCATGGATGTGTGTAGTGGTTCGAATCCACCAAAACCGTAGGTCTCGGTCTAATATGATCGTAGAGCGTTGCGGGGCATTTCCAACACCGCATCTCGTGGCTTATCTTCAAGTTGCACGCCCCTGCACGTAAAGTGGTAATGCCCGTGCAGCGCGTCTTAAGGCATCCAAGACGTCCATGTCTGCTTGCCAGCCGCATTTTGTAATATATATATTATTGCCATTTATTATTATTATTTTTTTTTTTGAAGTGTCTATGCTTTTAAGATCAATAAACTGATATTCCTTTAAATTGCCACTGTGACTTAAATTTGCTTAGTTTACGCAACTGTACGAGCTTTTTTGGTTTTTATTTATAATTTATATTTACATTAACATTTGTTGATCTTTATAACTTATCATATTATACTGTTTTACTAAAAGTTAATTTTTATATTTATTAATAAGATGAAGGTTTCTTTGCAGACATTTCGCCCCCACAGATGATCGCTCTTGTGAAAATGCTGCATTAATGGAAAGCAGTTCGAAGATACCGGATTAAAATGAACAAAATGCCTCCATTTTCGGGGATGAAGGGCCATGAGTCCGACTGAGGAAATTTGTTCTGATCTGAACAAAATTCCACGTCGATGCCCACGTAGGCACTGTAATCGCACTTAATGTCCAAGAGGGTTGCAATACTTCCTTAAGTAGTTTCTGCGAAAAATGTTCAATGATGATGGGCACATTTCCTTACCTTTAAGTGTAGTGACAATAATATCTTTTGTTTACAACTCAAGCAAAAATTATTACGTCTCTATGGAGGCCGAAACTGAATGATAGTGATTTCATGTAATGAATAAAATATTTACAAAGGATTAAATTACATCTCCACTCAGTTAGAGACCCGAAGAATGCTTTCAATAAATTCAGCAATAATTTTATAATCACTTAAATTGATTTGAGGGTCAGCAGGGTCTACAAGTAAAATAAAGGCTGAGAAATATATTTGATATCGAAATATAAAAATTTATATCATTCACATCTTTACCACATTCCCCGCCGGTAAACCTCATTATAAGTCAAAGATCCAAGATCAGAAGATGATAAATATAAAATTTTAATATAAACAGTTTGTCAGTTAAATAGTCTGCTAATATCAAACAATATAGTTTCTACTATGTCTGATTATGTTGTCGAAATTATGAAAAAGTAATTCTGCAATTACACCTTCATCTAAGAATGAAAATACACTAAAAATCATATTTCAAATATCCAAGAGAGGTATACTTCAGTCATTAATACACTTAACCCCTACTGTAACATGTATGTGTCTTCAACATGATCACGAACCTACTTTTATTCCCAATGAAACATTTGGTGAAATGAACTTCAAATGGATGAAATGTACATGGATAACAGAAAAATTTAGCAAATCTAATCCATCTAATGTTAATAAATGCGCCTTGGAAACTTTACCTTGCAAAATAAAGATTGTTAGCATAACCAAATATACACAGAAAATACTCTTTTGGGTATTTAAGAAAGAAAACATTTTTTGCAAATGCTTTTTCATGTATACTCACTCTTTCCTTTTGAAAATTTCAATCAAGCAAACAAATAAGATGTTTGCCAAACTATTTAATTCCACAAACTTTACGTTGTTTCAACAGCTTA
>BPLR01008813.1:0-84312 GCA_021605095.1 Caerostris extrusa | reverse complement strand
AGTTACGTATTGCTGTTATCTATAAAAAAAAATTTAGTAACTATTTCTTTTACAAGCCCCTAAAATAGATCACAGCATAAAAATTGACTCACTGATAAAAATCACAGAATAATAAATATAAAAATATTTAATAGGCTATGCCGATATGCAAGTTACTTAAAATTTAGAAAGCAATGTAAGAACAAAACGAATAGCAGCAATATTATTAAACAAAGAAAGTAAATATCAATAAATATATTCAGGCAATAAATTATGTCTCATCAGTTATCTTTCAAAACTGAAAAAAAAGAAAACAGATTAAAATAAAAAACATAAACTATAGAATTTCTTCGAGCGATTTTATAAAAAAAAGCACTCAAAAGAAATTTAATAAAATGGCATGTGAAAGTAATTTAAATTAACCAATAAGAACAGCATGTAAAGAAATTAAAAAAAAATAATAATAATAAACCAATAAGGAAAGTTGAAAGTGTCCAGAACATCGTTGACCCATTCTCCCCAAAACAATACCCATATATTTTAAGTTAAATCATTTATTTTTACTAAATATTTCAACACAATTTGTCTTTGATGACTCTTAAGTCACTAGTAAAGTGAGTACGATGGTTGAGTTGTGAATCCCTCAGCGGGCGTGAGTTAGAGTCACTTCTTTCAAAACGAGGAAATTCGTTGGCGATTGTGGCAGAGTATATCAGTCTGTATACCTGATTTGGAAATTTCCCATATTTTCTACCATATGATAAGTATATCCCCCTTTGCAAATTCACTGTTTCATTTTGAAATATTACTCGCATTTAAAGTTTTTTTGTCCAGAGAAGAAATGCGAATTTCCTAAATGAATCAATAATTGTAGTAAATAATAAAGTGAAAATAAATAAACAATTGCAATAAATAGTAATTGTATTATTTTAATCTGTGTGTGCAAACCGAATGGAGAATGGTCTTTTCTGCATGTGCGTCAATGCATTAATATTTGCACATTTTCCTTTTGATGGAATATATTAGTGGAAATAAATTTTTTTACCATCTATCTTTTGCATCTTAATCTCTATTTTATTATCTAGCACGTGTGAAAGATCTTCTAAGCCCACTTCCTTTTATCACCTTTTTTTAACCACCTTTAAGAAGATTTTCAGAAAGATAAAATTTCCATAAAAAAGCAAATATTGACAAGCCGTCATGGTCCATTATCGAAATTGTATAAGAAGAATGGCGAGCTGTATATAATTTGACAACAAATTTAAACTGTTTTATGGACCAAAGTCTAAAGTGCAAGATCCATCACATTGGACATAAACCTATGAAACAAATATTCTAAAAATATTTTCACAACATAATAACCTATTTTTAATTATAACGTAATACATTTATTATAAATATTGCAATTTACTCTTTAAGATCATGGGTGCACAGGAACATATGAAGATTACACATCTCATGTATTCAGTATAATTTGTCCGCAGGGCACACCAAAAATACATATATTTATTTTAACAATAAAATAAAGAAATCTATACTAATAAAAATAAATAATTTGATGCATAATGTTACATATAAATTTAAATTTTTTATAATAGTTCGATTTTTTGTAATAAGCAAACACATAGTGATTAGTTAAATATTTTGTATTTGTCGATCCTTTTTTTGCTTAAAAGTGTTAGTTCATAAATACATGTTGATTCAAACAGGTTAGAGCAGGGGGTCGGCAACCTTTTGAGTCAGGAGAGTTAAAATGCTACAATTTACAAAAGATTTCAGTTTTTAAAGAGCCACAAAAATTTTTCTTGACAACAATAAATAGTACTCGCATAAATAAAAGTTCTTTGATAAAAAAAACCCTAATCTATTTATTCAAAAAAATATCTATTTATTCATATATAAGTAGTTTTTTCACAACAAATTAGATAATATATATATGTAGCATGAAACAGTTCTTCATATTCCTCGTTAATCGATTCAGAACGATTTTCAAATGTTTTTGATAAAAGAAATAATGTTTGCGTATGGAACTAAAGAGCCGCAGCTTCACATCAAAAGAGCCGCATGTGACTCGCGAGCCGCAGGTCGCCGACCCCTGGGTTAGAGCATTTTAATGTATTATTTGGCAACAAGCATATATTCTTTGTTCAGCTCAATTTTAAAAAAATTTTATCTTGTGTTTGGTAATTAGTATTGTAAAACAAAACAAAAAATTGTGTTAATATGGATCCTTTACTCAAGTTAACCCGTTATGAAATAAGGAATTGATCTTTTAGTCTGTAATAAAATTATTTTTTCTAATATTTAAATGTTTACTGTTAAACTAAACTGGATTATGTTACCTTTTAATGTTTCATTAAAATATGAAAATCACTCAAAAAATTATAAATAAAATTAGATGAAACTGAAACATATGATTATTTAGCAACAACATCTTCTTTGCTGAGAGGAATTTTAAATATTTTTTAACTTGTGTTTGTCAATCAGTATTGTAGAAAACAAAAAAATTTCACGTTAATAGAGATCCTATATTCCCTGTTAACCCGTCATCAGATAAGTGAACTGATCTTTTAATTTACAACAAAAATATTTTTCTAATATTTAAAGGCATATTTTTTTGTTAAATTCAAACTTGATTATATTACCTGTTTTAATATTTTATTAAAATATGAAAATCGTTCATAAAAAATTATCAGTAGAATAAAATGGTACTGAACATATGCGGGCCAAAAGAAAGTTTGCATCTTTCTTTAAATGAATATTAACCTGGTTATTTAACTCATTTCACAGTTGCAAAAAAGTTCCAGGAAAAAGAAATTCATCTGACCAACCACAAAAATTTAAACACAAGATTTGCAACTATTTTTTCCAACTTGCTCTATTTTATAAATAAATCCCCGCCAATAAATAACCTGAGCACTGAGATATACTTTGTTGGCCAAGATATTTGTAATACATACATTTATTCTAAAAATAAAGTCACCTCCTATATCACAAACAGAGTCAGCATATTTCCAGAAACACACCCACACGCTATACCGATACTGGCAGGACAATCAATATTACATGACTTGGTTGTTTTATGTTGTCACAAGGATGGCACCTTTTTTTTCGTTCTTTCCTAGGCATCGTATAAAACAACAGGGGGATGGGAAAGTCAGAACGATTCTTGTCAAGAGGGCTCCCCCGTCGTTGGATAAGGGCACTCACGTGAAGTGACGTCACCGCCAAACGATTTCTGAGCGCCAAGGCGCGATGCTTCTTTCTTCCACAACAGAGCAGATGCATGCTTGCTAAACGAGGAGTGCTTGACAAGTTTTTTTCTTCTTCTTCTACTTTCCTCTTGTGATTATATTTTGAGCAGAAGATCGCTAATAAAAGTGTTCAGACTGAATTAGCTGTTTTGGATATATAAGCATAGACAACAAGCAGGTCAACGGATGAAAATGGTGAGTGCTTTCTTAATGATTGTTGTTTCTTGTTGTTTTCTGGCACAGTTAAAAAGTTTGTTACGAAAGAATCTGTTGCATGTGGTGTTGAAGTTATATCGTAAAAGAGCAAATTTTTGCTTAGTTTAGTAAGAACTATATGCAGATTATGAAGCCTGTCTTAGTGCAAAATAGTTATTTTTTGGTTGACGTTTTGCGGTGATGAAATGTTTTCTAATGTATTTTAATAAAATCGTTGATATGAGACTTGATTCTGTAACTCCATATTCAATAAATATTTTTTAAAAGAACTTCAGTTCAATATTTCATATATTTCAAAAGAACAGTTTAAACTTTTTAGAAGGATTTGATTTTTATAAGCAACTATTTCCGTTTTAAATTTTTTTTGTGAAAAAAAAAAAAATTCGCTTGTAAAAGAAAATTTGAATCTTGATTGTTTCAGGATTGTTATCTACGACTATTTATTAAAGGGAAAATTGAATAGAATTGACACATTTTCAAAAAGTAATTAATTTGATTATATGTTCAAATATGAAATTTATAAATGATTTTTGTTAAATAAGATTTATTAAATAAGATTAAGATATTTATTTTTTAAGCAACTATTTCGATTCTGAATATTCGCTTGTAGAAGAAAAATTTGAATTGTTTCAGAATTGTTATCTACGACAATTTGTTAAACTGAAAACTGAATAGAATTGAGACATTTTCAAAGAAGATTTTATAATGAATTTGATTAGAGGCTTAAATATGAAAATTTGTAAACGATTTTTACGAGATGATTTTGTTAAATAAATATCTAATATTTAATTAAAATAATTATTACAAATTTAAAAAATTATTTATTATTGAAATTATTTCGTTGAATTTGATCCCAATTTTTGTTGTGTACTTGAAACATATTTTATAATATGAAATCTTCGATAATTTTATGACATATTTAAAAAAAAAAAAAAAATAAATTACTAAAATAAGAAACATCTTGAAAAAATGTTGATTATTATTAAAAAAAAATTAACCCCACCAGCTTTATTGCTTTCATTTTTTTTTTTTTTTTTTTAATTATTAAGATTCCAAAAACAAATGAATTCATGGAAATCTCAATATTTGATGGAATTTACACTTCATATTGTATCATATTCAGAGTAGAAGCCAGATACTCTCCAGCCATGGGCTGAAACACAATATAATGTAGAACTGTTGAAATAAATAGTAATTGCATTTTAAGGATGCAAAAGAAAGTTTCAAAATTAAATGTAAAGACGTCTTTACAAAATAAACAGAGCCTCCCGTTTTAAATTTTATTATATTTAAATTAGTTTAATTTTTTAAGAAATATTTTGATATTCTGGGACTGTATTCTAAATAAGAAGGAAATAATTAAATCAATTGAATCAATTTTAATTAATAAACATTCATACTTCTCCTAACTTGCTGAATTCTTAACTAAGATAACTACTATGCAGTGATCTGACTTCAAATCCCGAATAAATTATCTTAAGTTGAATTTGAAGGCGATATATGACACGAAAGATTTGATATATAGATTTGATGTTCTATAATTTTTAAGATAGATCTGATATATCAAATATTTGATCATTCATGTATTCATGAGGGATATATGAAATTCCCAATTTGATAAAAAGGATGCCTAACCCTGAAAATCTTTTTGAATAACAGATATGTTTGAATAATACTGATTAATTTATCATAATACATCAAAAACTAGATTACAAGTATTTTTATTTTTAACCATTCATCAAATTCTATGAATGAATTTTAAATATTGAACGATAATGTTTTTTTATTAAATTTGAACGAAAATGCGTATTATTTATATTTTTAAAAATAGTTTAAACTCTGATTTTACAAATTATAAATTTCAGTTGTTAAAAATATTCTTTCTTCTGAAGTAGTCTTTCTAAAAAATTGTTCAAAAAACAAAAAAATTTCATTTTTTAAACGTTGCTTTGAATGTCGTAAGAATGTAACTCAACTTTACAAGTATTATCATTAATTTACATAATAAACAATCAAATTAAACTTCATGTTTAAAAAGAAGATAAATAAGAACACAAAGTAAACAAGATTTAAGAGAAGGAAGAAAAAACAATGAAATATTGCACTATAATTTTTAAAGTAAATTTTGGAAGTTTGTCACCTTCTTTTTTAGAAATATTTAGTTGGTTAAGCTTTGAACTTTTTAATAAGTTTTCAAAATTTATTAAAACTATAACCAAGTTTTTTTAATATGGGTTCATAAATTTAACTAAAGTTGGTTTAACATTCAAATATTTTTAAACATGATTTAATCTTAAAAATTTTTAAATTATTTAATATTTAGATCAAGGAGACACAAACTTATAAAAGCCATGTGCCATACAGATTCTTTTGTGATTTATGGGAAAATCATGAAAAAAATGGACGTTTTCCAGATAATCAATATATTTTTATTTATCATCAATTACTGTAAAGGGCACATCAAAAAGTGATGACTGAAGGACATTGTCTTGTTTGAGGACTTTTTTGGACATGTAAACAAAAATCTAGAAATCTCTCCATATAACATGAAAGTTAATGCACAAACTCTTGCAATTTTCACCGAAACATCTCATTTCCGTAAGCAATGATTTAATGGATGAAGCTATAGGATTAAAATAAAGTTCTCCTGAATTGTAACTGTAGGTTCGGGTCTAATTAGCCTAAAGTGTGCACAAATGACCGTAGAGCGACAAACCAAACCTGAATTCTAACTGTATGTATACCACTAAACTGTGGAATTGAAGCAGCTTCGATTTAGCTATATGGTATTGACATTATACGAGGGATATTTTTTCCCCAAATATTATGATACCAATGATAATAATGATGCAATACAATTTCGACAATGACATGGTGACATTAATGATCATAGGATTATCGATGATCATTATCATAACAAAAAAGCTCTGGTACAACCCCTAAATAGCCTTGCATGAAATTCAAAAGATTTCATTCACATCTCTTATCGGTTACAGAACTTCTTTCAAAGATATCCTCCCCCACTGTGATTGATGATTACTGATGATGATGCTTCCTCCCCAAACCTTGAAACCACTTCCGTGGAAATGGGATCTTTCATGAAAAAAAGAATGGATAAATGAGTATTCTTCGTTCCCTTTAGATTGAAATACATCTAGGTCATATCTAGATTTTGTCATTGAGCAAACAATAAACAGCACAATTCTTCTGGGCTCCATTGAACTTGATGAAACCAACTTAAATAGGTCCCTTGGAAGATGGAGCGAGCAAGATACAATTCGTTTTCTAATAAAGTTCAATGTTACAAAGTCTTTTTGTGTAGCAGTAGAACTGCCGATTCACTTTTGTGGAAACTTGAATTTCTAAATTCCTAAATATTGAATTTCTAAATAAAATATAAATTAAAATAAATAAATTTCTAAATAATCTTGTAGATTCTTCAAAATTTCGGTAGATGCGACAATGTCATAAAACGATTTTCTCAACGGTGCAGATGTAGTTACCGTTTTTGTCGCCATTGATCAGGCCGATTATTAACCGACTACTATTAAATAGCTATTCCAAGTAGTTGATGCAGCATTTGGTGGAATATTTAGATTTTGGAAGACGAACATTTTTTCTTTGGCTCCCTTGAATCTATCAATTAATCACATTCTTCCTTCATTTAAATGATTCTTTTGAGTCACAACTAATAAATGCTTATCCCACTCAAAAATCACATTCATTTTAAGCAACGCTATAGACCAGATTTCCAAAATATGTCAAATGAGCAGAGTGTAATCAGTTTCCTAATTTGCATATTTCTGGCAAATCATCAAATTATCAATGCAAAATTAGCAAATTAAAAATTTAATTCAACTTATGTATATTAATTTTGCTTTCTACTGCATATAATTAACAAATAGTTATCCATAGGTTGGAAACTTCAATCTGTAAGTATATTTTTCAAATTATAATTTAATTTTAATGAACAGTACATTTTGATTTCTATTTCAAAATACTAATATAAAATATAAATAAATATTAATGTATATAAAATATTACTTTTTTTACACAGTTTTGTAATGTGCCCAGTAATACTCGGGCACCCTGAATTTCAAACCGTCCTTTACTATTCAGGAACACAAAAAGTAGTCAATTGTTTCCTTTTAAATATTGATGGATAATTAAATTAAAAGAACTTTAAATATTTCTTAAGAGAATAATTAGACCACATGAACAGTATATTTTCATGATAATATTTTAATTAAAAATTATTACGATTAATTATTCATTTAATTAATTTCACTGAATTATTACCGGTTATTAAATTTACCAGTATTTCAATGTTATTTTATCCTTTCGTTTTGAGACAAAAGAAAATAACGTTGAAATATCAGTGCTTTTCCAAAGAAATTTTAATTATTACAATTAAAGAAATTTAAAATCAACTTGGATTCAAATAATGGGTTTTGCTTTTGCTACCATTCTTAATGGCGCCTTTACACTTGTCGTTCAAATAGTTTTTATTTTTAAATAATCTCATTCTATACAAAGTTAACCTTTGTGTAATTGGGTAAAACATTTTCAAAATAAAAATCTTTCTTCTTGAAGAAGTTCCAAATGTAAGAGATAGCAAGGGACTTGTTCTTTGCAAGACATTTTAATGATCACTGACAGTTTTAAAGAAAGAACTAAAAAAAATAGATTTTTAAGCGTGAATTGAATTAATTCCATTAAAAAATAATGAAACGGAACTGACATAACAAGTTCGTGAGTTTCACACATGCTTGAAAGTTTCAAAGAAGTGAATGACACAATTATTAATTTGGTATTTTTATATTGATGAATTTAAAATATATTAAGATAGAGTAATTTTAAAAGAAATTATTTCAACCTCAAGTTGCACCGACCTTTATCCTAAGATGATGATGATTGGAGTTTTTTTTTTAAATAGATCGTAAAAATGTTGCTGAGAAAAGTTAAAAAAAAAAAAAAATGGGAATGAAGCTACTCAAAAAAAAATCTTTTTTTTTTTTATTGTAAAACAAAAAGAAACATTATAGTATGCTAAATTTGAAATACTTTAAATAAATTATTAACACATTTTGTTGGTCCAGAACAGGGGTGGCCAACCCAAATGATCTTGCGGGCACTTTGGAAGTGCATCATTACTCCACTGGCCGCATATAAAATTATATATCCCCATATTAGATTTACACCCACTATAGACATTTTTGGAGTAAAAAATTGAAACATAATAAGATATTGTTTTTGTATTTATTATTTTGACACATAAACGTGGATAATATAATATACTAAACGCACATTGTAAAGAAATATATAACATTAAAAATTAAATATAAAAAATATATGAATATAAACGAAATAAAAAATTAAATCAATTAAAAAATATATATTTTACTAGTACGATATTTGTTTTTCCACATTTTCACTTAGCGTTTGCAAATCGATTTCAATTTGGGTATTTGCCCATCGTAATGGGTGTTGCGTCCGTTATGTTTGAGCTTGTTTTGTGCTTAATCAATTTCATTTTCAATAAAAACCATTCGAAGGTGTAGAAGTTGAACTAAAAGAGCTAACAACTTGAAACTGAGAGTCTGGTTTGCTCTACTATCAACAATCAACTGTGCATATCTAGGGATGGTCACTGAGATCACTTAAAGTGGAACATAGAACCTGTTATATTAGAATTAGTTGTTCTAAGATGCGCGCACGTAATGAGTTCGTAGAATATAATTTAATTATTCTGCGAACTCTAAACTGTAAACTCGTAAATAAAACAGACAATATCTCTCATATATTCGGAAGACTACTATTTTTAAATCAAAGTTACATTTTCTCATCATTTCGACAGTTAATTTTGAACATATGGATGCACGCATAATGTATTTTTTTATACATTGTTTTTCACTACTTTTGGCCATTATAAAATCTATTTTGTAAAAGTGTGATAAATCTACGGGCCGGAAAATATTTAAGGCAGCTGCGTGTTGACCCCCTCCCCCTTCTAGACTGTTATAAAAAAAACGACAAAAACCTTTTTTAATAATTCTTGTATTATGAAATTCATGCACAAGTAATAAACACTTTTAGTATTCTAACGATGTATTTAGCTTCAGGAACTTCATTTTAATGAACAGCATTTTATTTGACATTAACAATTTTGCTAAAAAAACGAATAAAATTAATCTAATACAGCAATACTGTGGATAAATAATTTGATCGAAATTTTTATCATGTTTGTTTTTATTTGATTGAAAATTTGATTTCTTTTAATGGTCAAATAAATTAAATATAAAGAGGAAAAATAAAATATCTCGTTAAAGGCTTTGGGGCATTTTTTGTCTAAATTGGGGATAAATTTCTTATAATGTGCGAGAGATTATTAAATTCTATAATTCAAAATTCTTCACCTAAATAGAATAGTTCGCTCCCAGAAATTCTCTCGTTTCACGCGAGATGTGATGGCTAGGTATTTTGCCGCCATTAATGAAAGAGCATTTTCAATGGATTTTACATTTTTCTCTGTTTAATATTTATCTCTGGCTGTCTTCAATATTTTTCGCATATTATAAGATGTAAAAAATACCATCGTTTTTGAGTTTACAATTAAATAGTTCTGATTTATAGCATGCATTTATGTTTTATTTGCCATAATTTCATGAATTCATAATTTTCTTCATTACCTCTTCAATTACAATTTTTCTGTAGAATTTTTAATATTTTATTTCTGGATAAATAACTAGATTTACTGATAATAATATTGATTTATTGCTATTTATTTAAAAGACTATTAGTCTTTTTTAAATTTAATTTTCGCTTAAAAAAGTTTTCGTAGTTGAATACAACAATATACTGGTGTACAACATGAGTTTCTTTATTTTCTCGAAAAATAGTGAACAAAATATAAAACTAATGCTTTTATACAAGATGCGAATCTGTAGTATCGAATACGTAAGCGTATCCGAGCATGTACTTACTATGAATATAAAGGGACAGGCTTTAGAACTACACGTAGTACGCTCAGACAAACAGCTTTTTTTGTGACAATTTCTTCTTATTATTTCCATCTTCCTAAATTCAAAGCAAATGAATTATCCTTATTTGAACCATGAAATACGTCGGTAAAGACGCTGAATCTGTATAGAGAAAATCTTGGCAAGATCTCCAAGAGTTAGGAAGCTAGTGGAGCTCTATATTTACCAATTACGGCGAGAATCCAATCACTCCTGCTCGCAATAGGACATGCTTAACATACTACCATAAATATTAACTTTTATTGTTATTGACTACTATTTTTAATGATGGTATCGGTTCAAAATTAATCCATTTAATCATTTAATAATTCTTGACATACAATAATTTGGAAAGAACCAGAGATCATCTTTTCTGGGCTTCAGGTACGAATCCTGGCAGTGGCATAGATGTTTGTTAGTGGTTTGAATTCCGTTTAAAATGTAGATGCCGGTCTCTAATTGGCCGGTGTGCAAAAAATGACAGTATAGCGACAAACCAAATCAAACCTCCAAGCTCTGAGAAAGAGACCTATAGTAACAGTAAGGTTTGTGGTTTAGACAAAGCATCTTTCTGCATGGTTGAATAGACTTCCATGGTCAGAAGCTTTGTGGCTGCTATAAAGTATAGGGATATGATCTTGGCAACCTATATTTGTGTTTTCAGGGTACAATTTATTATAATTTGATTTTGATAAAGAACAACGCCATCCACACGAGCTCTTTTAATTGACGAATTTCTGAAAAATGAGGGCATTCACTGTATGGATGAGACAAGCAGATCTCCTGACTTTAGTCCTATAAAGCATGTCTGCAACTCTCTAGAGAACAATGCAACTTGTCTACCACCTCCTAGAATCATTCGTGGGATTAAAACAACATTGCTAAGAAAGAGGGCCGCCTTCCCAAGGACTTCTTAATTGCCTGATTTCTAATATGAATTCATTTCGTACAAGTTTTATAATTATAACTCTCTTAAACTCTCTTATCTCTCCCATAAACTCTCTTAACTTATTTTTGGTGTTTTCTATTATAAGCTGTTTTAAATACGAGCGAGTCTTATGTACGATCGTACCCCTATACACCATATATCTTGTATTTTTGTATTGTATTAAACTATATTCATACCTAATTAAATTAAAATCTGTTCAGTAGCGATATAGATAATCGAAGTGAAAATTCTCTTAATCTTGAACATGAGTGCAATTGGTTTAGTGATTTGCAAATATAATTTTAATCAATTTTATTTAAATGATTATATTGTCCAGCGCTTTTTGCTTATTTTGATTGATTTGTTTCTTTTAACTATCATATCTCTCCTATTTTTAATTTTTTATGTATCAATTGTTATTAAGATTAAAAAGTAATCTAATTAATTATTTTAAAAACTCAAAAGTTGAAACAGGCTCTTAATAAAGACTAACAAAGACTGCATTGTATTTTTATAATAATAGACAGTGTATTTCTTTATAATATAATAATATATTGTATTTCTTTTTATTCATAAAATGTTTTCACATAAAACGAGATGCAAATTTAATTAAAAATATTTGTATGAAAATATTAAGTACGCATGCTGCATTATATATAACATCAATGCATCAATTGGTATTCGGGAGATGAAGGTAGAATTTTATGAGTTACTGTATGTACCTCCTTTCGTATGGAAGATGATTCTATCTATTTTCGTATGAATTTTTTTTTTTATTCTTAGTCTTCGACATATGAAAAAAAAAAAGTTCCTTGCTAGCTTATATCTAATGAGAAATAAATTTTTATTTAATGATATTCGTTTAAAAAATGTTTTAAAAAAATGCTTTGTCAAGTCTGTTAAATCATTTATTATGTTGTAAAATTGCTGAACGCTTTGAGTTTTCTTCGATTTCCTACGTTTAACTTATGGAAGAAAAAATAATAAATCGAATGATGTACTTATTTTTTGGTATTTCTAAGATAGGACTTTTATGAGTTACTGTAGTCGTAGGGAAGATGATTTCGTATGGATTTAAAATTTGAAACTTGTGATAATTCTAAAAGGATTCGAAATTGTTTCTTTAAACTGGCATTAATGTTTTTGCAAAGATATTGAACAGAATATTGTACTGCTTTCTTCCAGAATCAATAGTGTGTTCTAAATTTATTATTATGGTTCTTCATTTTTTATTAAATAGAAAGTTTGATATAAATATTAAATGAATTTATTAAGAATGAAGTTTAAAGATCATCACCTTTTTTAACTAGAACTTTTGTTTCTGAAATATTCGTATAGTTTAGTTTATCAAAACATTATTATCTTTAGTTAAGGTACACGAACACCTTTAAAAAGCGATTTTCGACCAAGATATCGATTTTACAAAATTTTTACATTTCTGAAATGCCTGTATTTTTTAACCTTTCTAAATATCTTTACAGTTTGTTTCTATCTTTATCAGAACTAAAGTTAAGTTAATCTTCTCTCGAAGACGAGTTTTTGAACCGGAAGTACTGATTTTCGTAACCGGAAATGATAGTTTCAATATATTTACCTTCAACTTTTCCTTAATATTGACTAACACTTATTCTAATGTAAATAAAAAACACTAAAATAATGTTTTTATCGTTTAAAAGTTAAAAATTGTTGGCACTTATGATAGGGCAATTTTTTTCTTATTTGCACTTCCTAGTTTTTATAAATACTTCATCAAATAGAGTATTAGTATTATTGGGAATCCTGTAGCAATTGAATTTTGTCTTTTCATCCTGTGAATAGAATCCGATCAATTCTTTGTGAAAGAAAAAAAGTTTGTGAAATGTGCTATGCTTTAATGTTTACTTTAATAACCACGAAATTGGCTATGAATAATCAAGCCATATCATATGAGTCCACAATCATACAAAACGAAAACTTTACAACAAGGCATTTGTTTCCTTTTTATTTTAATCCACAGTGGCGGCCTGATGGCTAATTGGATAGCTCTCTGGCCTTTGTCACCACAGGTCGAATCCTGACGGTCAGTGGATGTTTGTCAGTGGTTCGGAATCCACATTAAACAGTAGGTCTCGGTCAAATTAGCCTAAGGTGGGCAGGGGGGGTCTGATGTCCGAGTGACTCTCGCTACCACAGGTTACGGTTTCGAATCCCGGCGTTACCATGGATGTTCGTAGTGAGTCGGAATCCACTTTAAGCCGTAGGTCCCAGTCTAATATGGCCGTAGAGCGTCACAGTGCCCAATTAGACTTCTCACCGACTTCATTCTCAAACTGTAAAGAGACAACTGAGCTCTAGGCGCAGTGATGTGATGTAGTAGTAGTAGCAGCAGCCTAAAGTGTGCAAAAATGACAGTAGAGCGACAAACCTGTTTAATTCACAGTAGATCACGAATGGTCTTGGCTTAGACCCGAGCTGAACTCGTTCTTGGTGGATAAGGTATAATTTGACTGTGGGAGCCCAATTCGTGTCTTAGTACATTGTGACCAAAAGTGATGTAAGAGAGCTAAATTAATTCGCGTACTCAACACCAAGGAATAAATTTAAAGCTAAATTTATTTGTGATCGACTACGGTTAATGTAAAAAATATTATTTAAAAGCATTAATAAAATATTTTTTTTTAATAATACAAAAACTTCTGGGTTGTTTTTTTTAAATATCAGTTTTTTTCTTTAAATGTTTCATCGGTAATCTTTGATTTTCGAAATAAATAGCAATGAACTATTTCAATGGGAAAAAAATGAGAAAAATATTCAGATATCGTATTCGTAAAAAATATCGTTAATGAAATTTCAAATGAAACATTTATTTCAAACTACTAGGGCATGCGCAGCCTTTACTCTTCCGATCCCTCTTGCCCCAGCATCAACAGGTTGTCCAAATGCGCAGTGACATCCTTCAACGAAGACCTCCATCGCGCATCCTTTCAACAGGCTGAACTCGGGAAAAAAGATCTGCTTTTCCAGGTACGAATAAATGCAATCGGTTGGTTGGGGGAAAAAATGAGGCGCTAAAGGAAGGAGAGCTCTCATTTACGACTTGAAGAAATGTGCGTTTTTAAATGGGAAAGGGCAATAAACGATATCGATCCAATCGGGGCGTTTTTGCTGGGAAAGGCTGAGCTGCTAGGTTTACGCATTTCGAATTCTTGCAATCTGAGCATATTGGATTTAGTGTTTCTCAGTTTTTATTGCAAAAGATTGCAGCGGATTGTTGTTTTAATTGAACGCAGAAAAGAGACTTTGAAAGCATGAGCTAAAATGTTATTTCTTGCTGCATAAAGTTAATTTAATTTTGTTAAAATTGGTTAATTAAGAATTTATAATATTAATAATGTATAATCCATATTTTTAATACATTATAAAAGCAGTTTTTCTTTTTATCGTTGGATTCTGGGTAAGAATCCTTGCACTTTACTTTATTTGGTGTTAAAATCAAAAAAATTTAATGTATATGATTTGTTAAGATATCGCATTTTATCTAGAGAAATAAATAGGATTCGTTAGTTTTTCTTCATTTAATTTCGAAATTTTAATATTTAATTTTTATACTAATATTTTTAATATTAATATTTATATAATTTTTATATTATTTAATATATTGTAATTATTTTATTTTTAATATTTTTATTTATATATTTAATATTTTTATATATTTAAAAATTTTAATAAAGAATTTTTAATATTAAGTATTAAACTGAAAGAGAAACTATTTCTTTTATAAAATTAATTTGAGGAAAGAAAAACATTTTAATTTTTATACTAATGATAAATTAATCTTTGTTTGTTTGATTAAATTTAAAAATATGGTTTGATATTAAAGATTTTTCCTTTTAATTCTGATATTTGTTTGTTGAATAAATTTAGATTTTAAAGTAATAACATAATTTACCGTTGATAATTCGGCCTCTCTATATCGTTAGAAAAAAATTACTTTCGTTGTAATGATGTATGGAAATACAACTTATCTAAATTTAAAAGTACGTAAAATCCTAACTACTGATGGTTATAAAGTAAACCTTACGATAGCCATGTGTAGATTATATACAGATGGTAGACAAAATAATGGAAAAAGTTTTCTGAGAACAAACAAATAAAGCTCTTGTGCGAATTTTTAGTGTGATGTAGGAGTTGTTTGCTGTATTTGTTTGAAGATTTGAAAGTTATTTATATCTATACCACTTATAGTAGATCGTTAAGAAATCAGTTGTATAATAGAATTTAAAAAATATCAAATCGAAATGATTTATTAAAAGCATGATTATTTATGCTATATATTACGTGTTTCAGCAGAAAATGTGGGTATTGCAAAAGAAATTATGGTCATATATCAAAGACTTTTACATGGGGAACGGCCTGGTGAATTGGCTAAAAAAAAGCACTGGCCTTTATTATCACAGGTTTCAGGTTCGAATCCTGGCGGAAATGCATGTTTGTTAATGGTTCTGAATCTACTTTAAACTGTAGGCCCCGGTCTGTTGAGCCCTTGTGTGCAATCTAGATGACCGTAGAGCGACAAAATAAATCCACATAGGGAAACCATGGATTAGAAAAGAATAAGTCAAACAAGGATCATCGAACAATTACAAGAATTATTCTCCAAAACCAATGCATAGCTCAGAAAATAACCGCAGATTTAAACAAATTTAGCAAGATTCCATTTTAAGTGAATTGGTTGCGTCGGTAGATCCACAGACTATAAAAAACTCACTTTATTGTATGATGTTTTTAGCTTTTTTAAAAGCTCAAACTACATTACAAACATCAATATACCGTCCCCGTAATATTTATGCTGTATCAAAAACGTATGACCTATGGTGACTAGAAAGATGCAAATTGAACAGACGAATCTCCTTTCACTGTGCAGGGGCCTGATGGCCGAGTGGCTAGCTCTCTGGCACTCGGTACCACAGGTTTCGGGTTCTAGTCCCGGCGGTACCATGAATGCTTGTAGTGATTCAGAATCCACTTTAAACTGCAGGTCCCGGTCTGTTTAGACCAAAGTGTGCACAAGATGACCGTAGAGCGACAAACCAAACCTTTCATTTTGAGTTGTTAGCTCACCACAGGGAAAGAGTTAATTAGATGACGCCCAACAAAAGCTTTCCTTTCTGAAAGTCATCTCAAACATGATTCTCTTTACTCATATAAATACTAATGGCGACTTACAGAAGTGGTATTTATATTAATAAATTTCTAATCAAATTAGCGAAATCACCAAATACAAGATCAATGAGGAATAAAAAGACTTAATAAATTTAGAGTGGGTAAATAAGCCAATCACGAATTTGGCAAGTCGAAGTTGTTAATCTATGAAAACGTCATGTTATTTTATTGAAATGTTCCTCTTTTTATTGAAACTCGTCTGTGGTCTCTATTATGCCTTTATTTGTGTTAAATAAACAAGAAACTTATCCCAGCAAATATTTGTCCTGTTTACAATACAAAAAAAAAAATCTAGACTTCGATTCAATTTTTAAAAGCTGAAAGATTTTAAAAATGCCTTATCCAAAAAATTATTAAAAATTTAAAAAAGAAAATGAATAGATATTGTTTTATTTCGGTTCTGCTTACGTTTATAAGTTTTGCATACTTTTAAAATTAAAGACTACGCAACTTAATTTTTTATGTATTTTTGAAACTTATTGGTACAGCATAAGCGTCTTTAATATAGAAGTTTGGTACAGAAATTTTTAAATAATTTTTTTTTCTTCAACTTCAACTGTAAATTTCTTTTTGCTTAGTAAATATGAAATGTAATAGTTTTCATCTTCCGTTTTTTATATTAAATAAGTTCAAATAATTTTTATTATAAGTAATTTGATAAATAATCCAAGATTGATATTTCATACAGAAATTAAATTTTTTATACAAAACATTTGACTAGCTTGCATTAATTTTTCCTATAGGCATCATCTTTTTTGTGTGGGACATAATCGTGGAGAATTTGCTCTTTGATATACTATATACAAGAATATTTGCTTTTTAAAAAGCTTTATCAACAATTTTTTCATGGTTCTTTTTATGAGTTTGAAATGGTACTTCCTTATAAAGTTACAATGTGAAAAAGTACGGTATTACGGAAAAATCTCCTGTCATTTATATCTTTATGGAAACCGGAGTTTTACCTCAAGAGGTTTGAGTTTATCACAGTTTCTACTAGTTTTCATAACAGCTCTCAGTGGGGAAATAATAACCATCTCTAATATATAAAGGAATAAGAACTGAAGTGGTATAAAACAAAAAAAATACCTAAATGCAACTAAAGGAAAAATAAAGTTGTAAGATATAAGGGCTATAAATTAAACTGAGATCCAAGAATAAAATTAAAGTTAATACTCAATTTATTAAGTTTAGATCTTAATCTCAATATTTAAGTTGCTGTTGTTGCTCTAATGCAGCTGGCAATACAGAGATAGTTAATCTTTATGCCCTAAGCAAGGGCTGTTACTCATTTAGCACTACCCAGGGGGGTCACGTGTAGCTTGAAGATATGCTACAGACGCGGAATAACAATAAACCGCAGCTCTCTACGATCCTATTAGACCGGGACCAACGGTTTAAAGTGGATTCCGAACCATTACAAACATCCATGCACCATCGGAATTCGAACCCGAAACCTCTGGTACCGATCGCCAGAGCGCTAGCCACTCGGCCATCAGGTCCACACAATATTTAAGAAGTACTGGCAAATAAAATATTGCTTCAGTTCTTAACAAAAGTTTTAAGTGTAATAAATATATTCATTTAATAAATTTATTCATTATTTTGCATTGTAACTTTAATTTAAAATATAAATGATGGTTGAATGATATTTATAATAAGTTTTAAAAGTGATGTGATCCAATAATTTATAATTATTGTATTGTTTAGTAATTAATTTACGTATATAATTTTAATTTGAATGTCAAATAAAGGCTTAATCCTATTTCTATTAATATGCGACATAGAAATTCTTTACTTTAATTAAAAATTCAAAGTTTATTTTATATTTCATCATAAAATGGGTACAATATTTATAACAGGATTCAGCCACCATAACGCAATCATCAGGTATGTTTACCAATCGTAAATTCCATGAAGCCTATAATAATTACGTGACAAATTTATGACGTGACGCGTTAAAGCATTTGTTTGCGTAACTTGTTAACGTTATTTAATCCAAAAGGTCAACGACAGTCCCCCTCTTTCTATAGATCCCTCCATCACTATGGAAACGGCGTTTGCGCTGTTTCCGTCTTTAAATAAGTAAGAAATGTCGGCAATACAAACTCCGTTTAATGGAAATGGATCAGGTTTCTGTGTATTGGTGTCCTTCAATTTACTGTGGTAACAGAGCTAATGAATTGATTCAGAGGATTGGATCAAAAGAAGTACAGATTTGTGAAGGCCGTAGAGATGTATATAAAAAAAAAAGCTCGAAAATGTTCTAGTATTTTATTTATATGCAATATTTACTTTATTGTGAGTACTATATTGAATTTATTTTTTAAAGAATTTTATGCAATTTATTTATATATTAATGAATTGAACAAAATACTAACATATTTATTAGATTTTTTTATTGCAGCAACTGTAAAATTAATTAATCAATGTTTTTTTTATTAATTTTTATTATGAGTTAACATGGTGGTCTTATGAGCTCCAAAGCGTCCACAAAAACAAGTGGGAAAAATATAAGTAAGAGAATGTTATTTAAAACAGATTAATCTCTTTGCATGACGGAAAAACTTTCATTTAAAGTGAACACTATTTTTGCCACATATGTTTTTAAAACTTATAGGAAATGTGGAGTTCAGACCGTTATTTATAAGACTAAGACTAAACGGATACTAACACTTTTAAGATTTGACCAAGTTACGAGATCCGCATTTCATTTTGAATTGCCTAACTTTCAAAATGTAAACAGATTGTTGGTCTTAGTTTTGAAAACATTGTCTAAGGATCAATTACGTTTAGGAAGTTAATTTAACCATCACGAAATATCGTATATTGAAATTCGGATGATGAAATAAAATATATTCACACATAATGAATTAAAATTTGTAAATTATTTCAGTTTTCTATACTTAAAATTATGAGTATTTATGTATATTTACAATTATATACTAAAAATTATATTTTTTGTAACACTCATGCTTAAAAGCTTAGTAATAGATTTAGATATTTTATTAATTTATGTTTTAGGGTAAAATCGCAGAATAGGGACCGTTATGATTTTGCGTCAAAAGCTTTGTTCGCCAAAGTGAGCCAAATAACGGGTTGAGATCGTAAATGAAGTTAATTGCAAACAGTACAAGAAGTCCGGGTTACTACATTTGGCAACTTATCGTCCAGCTGGCTTCACAAAGGAAGTTGCCAAATCCCAATGGCCTCTATTTTGTCTATTTTGACCTATTTTTATTTCCATGTTTAAAAATGTTTGTTTACGTATGTGACGATCCAAATAGGCATGTGCATTTAATGTTTTTACCACAAAAACAATCACCAACCACACCTACTTTGTCAAATGCAATTTTAAAATGAAACCTGATTTTGGCAAATAAATATAATTAAAGTTACGCCATAAGCTTGTTTCAATCTCATAAAATTACATATTTTTAAGTGATATTAAATATATGTTCTACATTTCAGACAAGCTAATTTATTAATACAGTAAAAATGTTTAAATATCAAATTAAACCAAATTTGAAATTTTTTTTTATTCCAACTAGAAATATCTATCCCGTGCTTTCGTTTCCGAATCTTTTTTAAATTTCCTTCAACAAGTACCAAAATAAAATATCCAATTAATTATATTGGTGAAGGGTTTGTTATGAAATTTTTTTTCTCCGATTGATATCATTAGAGCAATAATATTGTTTTCATTTATATAAAATCCTTTATATATACAATTATTCAAATACAATTTGTTCGTTGAAGCTATAGATGCTTTATATTATAGATATATTATAGATGATTTTATATTTCTAGCAAACACAAATATGCTAAGACAAAGAATTTCAATTCACTATTTCGGGTTTTATGTCATTTTTAGCCTTCTAAGAATTTATATCATTAAATTTATGTATCATGTTTTAAAAAACATATCACTATTTGTCTACCCCCTCCCCCCTCATCCCCTTTTTCCCTGTATTTAACGCAACTTTGCTTTTACATTTAAATCTAAAATGTACAACTTTAAACAAGTAATATAAAAAAAAAAAAAAAAATTGAAGTCAATTCCTACTTTTTTTCACTCTATTGCAGAAAAAGTCCTTTATAAATAATTTCCATTCATTTTTTTAAGTTTATCTGGCGCCATCTATGGGTAGATACATGCAACTTAAATCTAAAAAAAATAAAATTAATTAAATTTAATTACTGAATTAATATTCGAAAAACTGTATTAACATCAAGTGTCTTCCACTGCAAGTTCACAAAAATGCATTTGAACTTGAATGGATGAATAAAAAGTATTATATTATCGATTGAAAATTTGAACAAGATATATATAGGAGAGTGTGAGCTAATAGAAGGAATTGAAAAAAATATTTGCGATGTTTAACAATGTGGTAATATCCACCTGTTTAGAATTTAACATTTTAATTCAGTTGTAAAAGTTTCCACATCAGAATAGTGATTTTTATTTTATAATGAACGCTAATCAAATACTTGTATAAAAATTATACCATCAATTTCTTGCAATTTTATTTTTTTCAATATTTTTTTCAATTGTATAAAAGTTAATTCAATTCAATTGTAATTCAATTGTATAAAATATTTTTCAAAGGATAAATTGGAATACTTTACTTAGATGATAAATATCTACAAAAATGAATCTCATTTTTACATATAAGATGCAGTTAAGTGTTTTAGCTCTAGTCTCAAAACAGACATGACACTATATACAACATATAACCATGAATATGGTATTTTAAAATAAAATGGTTTTAAGGAATTAATGATTTAAATGTATTTAATTAGCCTATAAATAAGATTAATAAGCTTATAAATAAGATAATTAAATAATAATTAATCTGATATAGTGTATAATTTTTTTTCGCAAAAATTATATTTGTTAATGTTTCTCAGAGCAATATCTGAATAAATTATTCATACAATAGTTTAAAAATTTATCAATAATTTGTAAATTATTTATTATTTCAATTTGAATAATTGAATAATTTGTGAATCATTCGTAAAAAATAATTTGAATTTGAATAGTTGAATAATTTGTAAATTATTCATAATTAAATAATTGAATTTAATAATTGAATATTATTCATTAAATAATTTGAATTTGAATAATTTAATAATATTCATAATTAATAATTTGAATTTGAATAATTTAATAATATTCATAATTAAATCATTTGAATTTGAATAATTTAATAATATTCATAATTAAATCATTTGAATTTGAATAATTTAATAGTTTTTAAATTGTCCATTTACAGCAAAACAAATATTAAATGATTATATTTTGTAAATCGCACAATATTCTTCGCTTGGAAACTAAACATTCTTTTTTGTGTTTGCGAGTAAAAAATAATTACACAAATCAAATGAAAATTTTTTTTTTTACTTTATTTTTTATTATAAAGCTATTCTTATTCAAACAGAGTAAAACTAATCCAAACGAAATAAAAATTTTGTTTTTAGTTGTCCTTCATATTAAATTTACTAGCAAACATAGTTATTTTCTTTTTACATAAAAGATATCATTAAATGAAGTTAATTCACTTAAACAATTCAAATAAAACATGTGTCAAGTAAATTGTTATTAATTGGCTGGTGTATCGCTACATTTATTTTTCTGCTAATGTTTTAAAGAGCTGTGGAAATATCATCTGTCAGTGCTTTCGTAGACAAAACATTTTGAGAAGAATAACAAATACTCTCTATGCCTTAAATGACATCAGTATATTTGCGTCATTTAAAGCTATTTTATTTTATTTGGAAATTTATATTTTTCTTTACATTTGCATAAAAGAAACATTTATTCAATTGGAGTTATTTGTCAAATCCTTATTTAAATTATTTGTCCTAACTGGATTGCAAATTGAAAAATAGAACAATTCAATCTTTTCCAATTTCGTTCTCTCTTTTGTGATAAAATGTCATCAATTTATTTTTCTTTCAATTTCAACTGCTTTGTAAAATAAACGCTGGAAGTTAGTGATTCTAAATTTTACCAATTCAGTAAATTTAATTTTAGAGTTTTCTGATTTCTATTGAATTTTGTCTGAGACTGATAAAATAGTACACGTAGTAATTTTAAAACGGAATAGTAGATTGCAAAGCCTGGAGTGATTGGTTTTTAACACGGAATTTATTAAATGGATTTAAAGATAAAAGCTAATTCTAAAAAAAATTATTAAAGAATTTATGACAGAGGTTCTCATTTGAAATTAGTGATACTAATTTATTTTAATAATTTAAGAGTATTTTTGCGTCTGGATTACTGGTTTACAGCAGCCTCGTTTACCCGTGCATTAAAATCGTTAAATGAAGTTAATTCACTTAAACATTTCAATAGAAACATTTGCCAAGTAAATTGTTATTAACTGGCTTGTGTATCGCTACATTTATTTTTGCTAATGTTTTAAAGAGCTGTGAAAATATCACCTGTCAGTGCTTTCGTAGACAAACATAACATAACGCACGTGTATGCTGTTTGCACGAGAGCTCAGCTCGAATCCCAACAATATGGTGGAAGCAAAATTTCCTGCACTGAGATTGTGAAGATCACGATTGTTAATTCCCTTAGGAACTTAAATATAAAGATTCCTTTTTCCTGTGTTGTACTCATACTAGTCAAGTACTGAGGATAATGTTATTCATGGTTTATATTTACGAATATTTCAAATTTTTGTACACTCAATTTTTGAATATTTCAATTTTTTTTTTATTCCTTAATAACACTTGTGTTACACTTTTTCGATGAATGTGGAAATCGGTGTTTTAAATAAATAAAAAAATTAATTTGGCTGAGAAATCTTACGTTCGAGGAGGTGAAAGGAAGTTCGAGCAACACACATATGCGTTTCTGGGATACTTTTACTAAATTGGGGTGATAAACATCAGAGCACTCCAACATTTATATACTGAAGTGGTGGCTCCAATCTAAAGTGCACAAGTTTCACGAATTCATGACAATATATGCTTATTGGCATAAACCTCTGCTTTCTAGGTTGGAAAGGATTCTGGATTATTCTAAAATGGATCTTTCTAAATTGGAATTATTGAAACTGGTTCTTTCTAAATTAGAATTACTAATACTGGATTTTTTAAATTGGAATTATTGAAATTGGATCTTTCTAAACCCAAGTTATTGATACTGGTTTCTAGATCCAAGTTATTTCAACTGGTTTCTATTTCAACTGGTTTCTAAATCCAAGTTATTTCAACTGGTGTCTAAATCCAAGTTATTTCAACTGGTTTCTAAACTGGTTTCTAAATCCAAGTTATTTCAACTGGTTTCTAAATCAACTGGTTTCTAAGTTATTTCAACTGGTTTCTAAATCCAAGTTATTTCAACTGGTTTCTAAATCCAAGTTATTTCAACTGGTTTCTAAATCCAAGTTATTTCAACTGGTTTCTAAATCCAAGTTATTTCAACTGGTTTCTAAATCCAAGTTATTTCAACTGGTTTCTAAATCCAAGTTATTTCAACTGGTTTCTAAATCCAAGTTATTTCAACTGGTTTCTAAATCCAAGTTATTTCAACTGGTTTCTAAATCCTTATTTCAACTGGTTTCTAAATCCAAGTTATTTCAACTGGTTTCTAAATCCAAGTTATTTCAACTGGTTTCTAAATCCAAGTTATTTCAACTGGTTTATAAATCCAAGTTATTTCAACTGGTTTCTAAATCCAAGTAAATCCAAGTTATTTCAACTGGTTTCTAAATCCAAGTTATTTCAACTGGTTTCTAAATCCAATTATTTCAACTGGTTATTATTTCAACTGGTTTCTAAATCCAAGTTATTTCAACTGGTTTCTAAATCCAAGTTATGGTACTGGATCCTTATAAATCCAAAGTTGGTACTGGATCCTTATAAATCAAGTTATTGGTACTGATCCTTATAAATCCAAGTTATTTCAACTGGTTTCTAAATCAAGTTATTGGTACTGATCCTTATAAATCCAAGTTATTGTTTTATTCTAGATAGAAGTTGTTGGTTTAAAATGAAATGTGAATTTTTTTATAACGGAGTTCTGGGTTACCTCCATTAGAACATCTGATTATTGTAAATTAAACACTATATAATTTTATATTGCCCGATTTCCGTAAGAAGTTTGATTGGTACGATTGTTTCAAAGCAGGAATTGGGAGCTTGCTTTTTAAGCTTCCAGCCCGAGTGGCTGTGACCGAAATAAAATCTGACGAGTAAACACGTGTTTTTATACGGAAACTTAAAGGTTTGTTCCGCTCGCAGCTATTTACGTCGCCCTAAAATGTTAGACAGTCTGGAAAAGGTTGAGACATTTTTCGTTGCCATAGAAACAGCTGACCAGAAGGCTCGCGTGAATTTCGTAAAAAGAATGAATTTTTCTGGAATTTTTTCCCCAAGAACCTATGGAATAGGGTCTCCGACCCTAAATTAGTATAAGTGAAAATCTTAATACTTCAAAGAGATTTTCGTAAATAAATTTTTATTTTCGTATCAAAATTTCGTGAAGGAAGTCAATATTGAAATGAAAAATTCTGTAGTTCGATATTGAATAAAGTCTTACAGAAATTAATTCATTTCAAAACTATTTCTTTTCTAGTTAATTAAATTTCTAATAGGTAAACCATCAAATTATTTTTGGGTATTACTTTTAATAAAATTCATTTCAGATCAAGTATTTAAGTTAAAAATTTTTTCCAAGGAATTTTACTCTTTTATTTGCAAGAATAGAGCAAAGAATAAGGTTAAATCTGAAGCAGGTATGCACAGATCGTTATGTGTAAATTTCATTTTAAAAATCATGGGATTATTTTTTGGACGACTTTAAATTTTGAGGGATAATTCTAAATCGAAGTTTTTGGTACTGGCTATGATCAGCAAGCATTTAAATATAAATTATTATGTTTAAAAAGCAAGCATTTAAATATAAATTATCATATTCAATTTATTCGATTTTATTAAAAATTGACGCACTAGTTTAAAGGCAGCGTATACCTATTTACTTTATTATTACTTTTTATTTCTTGTTGTAGTATATCTGTTGATATCATAGAAATAAGTCATTCACGAAAATTGATTTTGAAACTTCTTTACCCATTGCATGGAATTACTAAAAATGTATTCCATTTTAAAACTATTCAACAAAAAATAGCTGCTAATATAGAAACTATTCGGCCAACCACTTTTCGCTTGGTCACTACAAAAATTGAATCAAATACAAAAATACGATGAGTTAATGTAAATATTAAGCAATAAATTCTTTATTTTAAGTTATATACATAAAAGATAAATTACAAGTTTTTGTGGCCGCTTATGAGTTATCATAGATACATACGGACGCCGAAGTTTAGATATGTGTTAATCATTGCATATAGTAATAAATATGTATTGCATAATTGTATGTAACATATATGTCTCTTGTTTATCTTGAATAGGAAACATTTGAATATTACTTATTAATAAGTAATAATCAAAATGTTTCCTATTTAGTTTAAAGGGAAAAAATATTAATCACTTTAAACTTAAGTTAGAATAAACTGTCAATTTTTTAATGCAATAAGTTGTTAAAAAAATACAATGAAATTTGTAAACAGTGTATTTAAAAAATGACTTTGGATATTTAGTATCCAAATTTCATGCGAAAATTAGACTAAGACATAGTTCTTAAATTTAATCAGTGTATTCTAACAATAATTATTCACTGAAGTCATTTCTCGTATTCAATGCATACGATTTTATCTATGCTATTGATTTTGATAACAATGAATTTTTACTATTTTCCACGATTTGATTAAGAAAGATCGAACCTAGTCGTAAATTGAGATTTATCTGTGTATTTAAATTTATTTAAAAAAAGAATCGCATAATTTTTTTTTTGCAGTTGATATAATTTTTTTATTAATAGGCAGATTTTTTATACTTTGTGAGTTATCAAAGTTGCATCGCAGAGAAAAGGGGGAGGGATTTAGTACACCAAAACTTTGAATGAAAAAGAAAACTGGTTGATATTTGCTGGATAAACAACAGAAATCCAGGAAATAATTCCGGCGAATCTCGTTACAGCATACATCATTCTTTATCTTTTATAATGGTACCAATCAATTAAAGATGACCATTTGATATATATATACACCACTTTTTTGAACCAGTTGATATATGTACCCTTTTCTTCTCCAGCAGTTGTAATGAAACTCCCGTTTTTGTAACTGATTGGCCACGGTCCAAAAATTTATCAAAATATAAGACTAAAACTGAACAAAATGAAACAAGTGTTTCTGTATAATTTAATATCAGTATTATACAATTGAGTGATCCAATTTTAACCGTTTCATACTTATTTGGTGCGTTAGCAGAAAGCAAACAATAGTTCTAAATGTGTTTTTTATTATATAAAAATTTTAACGAATTTTCACTTTTGAAACTTTTGGTTTAAAAGTCGTTTATCGTCATTTAAATGTCCCTAGCGCTTGCAAAAAAAAAAAGTTGCGTGGACACAATTTGGTGTGAACGTTTCCAAGGCATGGCATTTGGAAATTAGCTTTCTCGAATTCCGTAGATAAATTGTCCGGCTTACTGTACATGGCGATATCTAGTGAAACCTCAACTCGGTTTGCTTCTTGAGTTCTGACCAGATTTATATCAGTACCGTGATTTTATCAGTACCATGATAAAATCCAAGAATGAATGAATTATATAACTTAGTAGGAAACCATATTTCCTATCACTGTTATGACATAAAAATTCTTGTAAACGACAACTTTTTATAATGGCATATTTTAAATGTTGAATTGCCGTAAGAAAGTAATATCTCGGTTAATATCTCTTAGTCTCAAGTTGCAAAAAAAAATGTTATTGCTCACTGCAATTTAAAATGTTGTTGCTCACTGCAATTTAGAATGTTGTTGCTCACTGCAATTTAAAATGTTGTTGCTCACTGCAATTTAAAATGTTGTTGCTCACTGCAATTTAAAATGTTGTTGCTCACTGCAATTTAAAATGTTGTTGCTCACTGCAATTTAAAATGTTGTTGCTCACTGCAATTTAAAATGTTGTTGCTCACTGCAATTTAAAATGTTGTTGCTCACTGCAATTTAAAATGTTGTTGCTCACCGCAATTTAAAATGTTGTTGCTCACTGCAATTTAAAATGTTGTTGCTCACTGCAATTTAAAATGTTGTTGCTCACCGCAATTTAAAATGTTGTTGCTCACTGCAATTTAAAAATGTTGCTGCTCACTGCAATTTAAAATGTTGTTGCTCACTGCAATTTAAAATGTTGTTGCTCACTGCAATCTAAAATGTTGCTGGCTCTCTGAAATCTAAAATGTTGTGGCTCTCTGAAATCTAAATGTTGTGGCTCTCTGAAGTCTAAAATGTTGTGGCTCTCTGCAATCTAAAATGTTGTGGCTCACTGCAATCTAAAATGTTGTGGCTCTCTGCAATCTAAAATGTTGTGGCTCTCTGCAATCTAAAATGTTGTGGTTCTCTGCAATCTAAAATGTTGTGGCTCTCTGCAATCTAAAATGTTGTGGCTCTCTGCAATCTAAAATGTTGTGGCTCTCTGCAAACTAAATGTTGTAGCTCTCTGCAATCTAAAATGTTGTAGCTCTCTGCAATCTAAAATGTTGTAGCTCTCTTTGCAATCTAAAATGTTGTAGCTCTCTGCAATCTAAAAATGTTGTTGCAATCACTGCAGTTTAAAATGTTCTTATTATATGCAAACCAAACAAATTTGCGGCTATGCAAACTACAGATCCATTTAGTAAAAACTACGTTCAATTTTTAGAAACATTTTCAAGAGACAAAATCAAATAATCCTAGACATTTTTTTTTTACTGGTCTATTTTTCAAAAAGACTTTAAATTAATATGCTTCATTATCCGCTGGTAACGATAGTTGCCATGAACAATTTATTTTATTAAATTTATTCTAACGAATATAATAAATAAATTGTATTTATATTTAAAAACAAATAAGAAATTAATTAAATATTAAATTGTATATGACATTTTAAATGAGTTTTAATTATATTTTAATATGTTCTATGATTATTGAAACGTAACGAATTAAATTAATAAATTTTCTATTAAATCTTATAGTACATTGCGCCTTGAAACGATGATTTTAGTAAATGATGGTAGTCTTGGAACTGTTTAAGGCACCACTATGTAGTTATTAATTGCAAGATGTTAAACTTTATTTTACCTAAGAACTATAAAATAATTACTAAAGTTCTCGAATTATTTTGTCAATTTTAAAAAGAATTTATTAATACCCATTAAAAGAGGAATATTTTAGGAAGAGCTCTTAAAAATGGCGGCCCATCAAAATTTCAATTCTAATGTCAAAAGTCAATCCGGGGTAACTTGATTAGAAATTCTCCACGCCAACTTTTCATGAAGTTCTATTAGGTTGAAAGTGCTTTCGGAACTTAACCTTCTTGCAAAGTTTTTAATGACCAATTCCGGTAAAGTTTTATGGGTTTAGAGCGAAGTCTTTCGACTGAACTTACAAAAGTTTCAAACTTTGTTCAAATATGGCAGCTCGTATCATTATGTTTTCACGTGATATTCGGCTTTTAAAATTTCACATCTTTTTTGTTCTTGATCAAAACGTGCTTTCAAGAATCTGCCATTTAGTTATTTTCTGAGATGTTTAAATATTAATGGGCATAAAAGGGAATACTTCAATTAAAAGATACACAATTTCTAGTATTGACGATTAATTATGTAAAGTTCATTTATTCATTTTGAGTTGTCTTTATTTTTGATTTCTATATCTTTTATTTTTATTCTTAGACTGTATTGATATGTTTTGAAATACGGTTTTGCAAAAGTATGTGAGATTTAAAATTCTTAAAGGTGGAATTGCTTATTTGTTGGTTTAATTATACAAAAAAAAAAATTTCTTAAATGTACCGTTTTAATTAACGTCTCGTTTATTTCATTTCAAAAGTATTTTAAATTAAAATATTTTTCTGATGGTAGGATTTATATTTAAATCTTGATAATCTTAAATAATCTATGAATAATCTTCATTTATTCCAATACTTATTGATGTCTTTACTTTTTTTAATTGCTTTTTAATAGATCCTTACAGCTTTATTTAAACGATTGTTATAATGAATTTTATTGAAATATACAGGATAATTTTTGAATCAGTAGTTCAAATTTTAAGGTATAATAGAGCATATTAAAAGCATTTTTGCGTGATCTAAAAAAAACGCATTTATAAGCAAACACAAAAATTGCACTTTTTTAATAATTTAATTACTTAATAATTTTACTTCTTCTACCAGATATTTTTGACTTCTTCAAAATAAATACTTAAAAACGACTGATTAATTAATGGAATAGCATTTAACTGACTACACCCGATATCTCTAATCGATAGAGAAAAATTATCCTTTTTTTCTTGACCTTTCCAGATATTCAAGAATATTTGAATGCTGCATATAATCTATTGTGGTTTCAACGCGATGGGTTTTAAGCCCACTTATGCAATATGTGAGAAATTACTTGAATAACGCTTTTAGGGGAAAATAGATTGGCCGAGGGGAACCTTTCGATTGGCCACCATGATCGTCTAATTTATTCTGTTTTATTAGCACTTTAGAAGGATTTTATGAGGTTTTAGTTGCATTTAATATGGACGTCTTTTAGTATCGATTTAATTATTATTTCCATATTTTTTTTCTTATCTTGTTCTTCATGTGGTGAAATCTTTTTACACTCTTGCATAATAAAAACATGTAGTAATACTTCTAGTTAAACATGCATTAAGTTACATTTCTTCAATCAATGTCTGTTGTTGTATTTATTAACCAGTTTGTTATCGAGTATATGGCTTTTGATAAAATGAAAAAGTTCTTATAAATAAGGGATTTTTAAAAAGGAAACAAATAATTTGTTTCTTTTAATTTTTTGAGGTTTTCTTTATATACTTTTGTTTCTGCAAATAGTTTATTTAATAATATGTCATTGTTACTTATGGCTTTATTGGAACTTAAACCATACAAATTTGGCCACTTACCATAGAAACAGAACATATAAACAAATCAAAATTACAAAGGAAAAGACCAGACATTCTTAACAAAAACGATCAACAAGTTAAATGTTCTAAGGATAAAAATTTTTAAAAACTATAAGCTCTATGCGATCAGGACATATTTTCTCTGTCCCTCCAGTAAACAGTACACAAATCACCATTCTATTGCAAGTTAGAATCCAGTCTCGAGCAAACTAGATGGGCCTTATTCATTTACTGTCTTATATAAAGCATATATATAAGAGTTCACAATCCCTATTTTGGCCATATATAATAATATAATACCATTATTTTTATATTTAATAACATAAAATAAATAATATTGCTTTTTAGAAATATCTAATTATTTCATCTAAAATTCATACCCCATTTCGTGCTTATGTTACAATTGTCATCTAGAATACTAGTTTCTGAAGCAATGACTGCAACATACGCCACCAGTGAATTCAAACTTGAATCTTCTCTATGCATGATTTGCAACTAGGCCACGATTAGCTCAATGTATCTCAATTAACTTGGTTTTTACAATGCACGTATATCAATTTTTAATAAGGTATTAATGAACAATCAGCTTACAATGATCTCCAGTAAATATTCCAATAACAATTTAATACACACATAAAAATATAAATTACCCTATTTTCAATGCAAAAGCCGATGTGTTAATCAATATCTCATTACTTCATTAACAATATCATTCATAATTGCATAATTACTGCCACTGATGACATTGCTATGAGGTTTTTGAATTCAGACATCAACACAGACACGTGTGCTTAACTTTTATTGAGACTTCAATTCTATCCGCCTTTCCTGGTGGCTTCCTGCGAGGGTTACCATGGCAATACTAAATACGAAAATATTTATCGATCCCAGAGTAAATACTTCCCGGCTGAATGGAGTGAAACTAGTCGCCGAACATTTCAACCAATGGCTTTCGGTTCCTTCCTTCCTTCTTGTGTAAATCACAATGGGCGAAAAACAGAAAGAAAGAACTGTGATTAAAAAGGCTTTCGGTGAATGTCCATTTTGATTAAAAATATATTGATAATTTTTTTCTTAAAAAAATTTATTTGCAGATTTTCATTAAAACCAAGAAACATGATTCTACTTTAGTTTAATATAAAAGTGAGCTATTAAATATTAGAAAAATATTTTATTCGATGTTTTCTATTTTATTGCTGAATAAACGACCAGATACTTTATCAATAAAATTAGCTAGCCTGGATGAAGGATCTTTCTACGTAGTTTTATTTCTACGATGTTTATTACCAAAAAACACGTTTCATTTTAAAATCGTGCTAAGTAAAATAGATGTGGTCGTTGATCTTTATTTGTACAATCTTAGTGGCCGAATAAGTAATTCATTGGCTGTAGGATTCACAGAAACACAAAAGCATTCAGTTCCATTTTCTTATTATTTATTATGGAAGTGTATGGATAAGTATGTAAGCCGAATAATTCTTCTGTTGGATGAATGTTTCAAGCAAGGGAGGAGCGATTTACCGATATATACCACTCTTTGTGGATATTCGTTCCAAATTACTATAGCACATATAGGTAACAGGCTATCCATGATGCATCTGGATAATATTAAATTATCATACTTGCCGTTCTAGTGTCGAATAACTTTAGGTCAAAGTGCCGGCATTTAGATAATCTTTTTCTTGTATCACATCAATCCATTTTGTATTTTAAATGAACTATTTTTCATTAACCATTCGCTTTACAACGTTACCCCATCCTTGGATGCAGTCTGTACCCTTAATTTTCAAACCTCCAATTAATTAACCATGAACTTTTTGAAGCATTTATTAAAGATAAGATACACATAAACTACACTAATTTAAATATAAAACACTTTGTGATATATCAGTTTCTTAATCTAAGCTTTGCTATCTAAGAGATCTTTTCTGTTTTATTTCTTTCTTCAGAAAGGTTTCCAGTTTTTGCTGCTCACGTTTATTTTCCGTATGATCCGCATATAAAATGAGTCTGACACCTGCATGTATAAAGAAGAATATTTTTATAGGGATCTAAATCAGTGCTTCTAGTGTTGTATTCTAGTTTACTCGGCAACCTGTGAATGTGTACAGAAAGTATCTTTTGAATAATTTATGGATTTCTTGTAATGTTTCATCATAGGAAAACAAAGTGATTAATATTTATATTTTTGCTAGTGTATGAAGAATATATTTCGGTAATATATCAAACTAACCCACTCAAGACACGGGCAAAGTTAATTTAGATGATTCGTAACCGATTCAAAATATACTTCTACGATGCATTATTATTACATTATGCATCGAATATGATACATGTTCAGTCAAAGACACTAAAGTCGATGATATGAAAAAGTTAAATATCCGCTTTAAATCATCAACTTTTAATACAAAATTGTTTTGTTGTCCATTACGTCTTTGAAACAGTTTTACCATGCTACATTCCTCAGGTAATAATGAATAGACCAGGGCAAAGTGACTGGCGCTTTGAAACGAAATAATTTGAATCAAGTAGCTATCTTGATATTTTAATTAATATTGTTTCATAGTTTAAAACTTTTAAGCCAACATGACAAAGAATGAAATAAAAAGAAATCTTTAAAATTAGAAATAAATACCACTTTATAATAGATATAAAAATAAATATTATTTTATAATTGATATGAAAATAAATATTTTATACTGATGTGAAAATAAATATCATTTTATACTGATATGAAAATAAATATTTTATAATTGATATGAAAATAAATATCATTTCATAATTGATATGAAAATAAATATTTTATAAATTGATATGAAAATAAATATCATTTCATAATTGATATGAAAATAAATATTTTATAATTGATATGAAAATAAATATTTTATAATTGATATGAAAATAAATATCATTTATATACTGATATGAAAATAAATCATTTTATATACTGGATATGAAAATAAATATCAATTTATAATTGATATGAAAATAAATTATTCAATTTATAATTGATATGAAAATAAATATTTTATAATTGATATGAAAAATAAATATTTTATAATTGACATGAAAATAAATATTTTATAATTGATATGAAAATAAATATCATTTTATAATTGGATATGAAAATAAATATTTTATAATTGGATATGAAAAATATACTCGTTTTTTGAAATCAGTAATTTTCAAATTTAATATATAGTTTACCAATTTAAGTATTGCTTTACTATTGCTACTATTGTTTGACAGAATAACACTTTTACTGTTAAATAAATATTTGTAAAATATAAATAAAATTATATTACTTACTAGTGAAGTTAGTTATGTCATTTACCTGTAAAAGAGCAATGATTAATTTTTTAAATCGGAATTTTACTCATTAAGCATTTTAAATTCAAAATTAATATTCTTTAAAAATAATGTTTTTCCAATGCTTTTTATCGATGTATTGATTGGAATAAATATATATATCTTTTCGAATTGAGAAAATGCACAAAAAGAAAGCTTCAATGACAAAATTAACAAAAGAAATTAAAATTTCTAGTTAAATTTTGCATTATATGGTACTTCTACCAACGTTTTTTCAATCAAAACAGAAGCCCTTCCACGTTTCATTTATAACTTATGAAACTGAAAGAAACAAAATGAAACATATAGTAAATTAAAATAGTAATAATAATAATAATAATAAATAGATTGTTTGTATGTTAAAGGTTATACGTGTATATAATATAAAAAATAGTATTAGGAGGTAACCGATTTTTTTATGAATATTTAATAATCTACTCTAAAAACACCAAAAAATTCTAGTACTGGATAAAAATACTTAATATTCTAATTAACCCAAGAATATTTTTTTTAGATTAAATTATTATTATATTTTAACATTGTTAATTAAAATTAGTATATTGTAAAGTTTCATAATTTTAACAATATAATTGTTTTGTAATAATTTGTCTTATGTCAATATTTGGTGATTTGTTTTATAACAATTTTAAAATTCTTGGTACCTAGTTTTCATAACAATTTCATTTTATAACACCTTTTTAAAAACAGTATCCATATTTCTTATAACAATTGGGTTTTGATAACTATCAATGCTTTGTAACAGTGAATGTTTATATCAATATTTTACAATTGAGGTTTTTCTATAACAATATCAATATTTTAAAAAATTGGAGTTTTTTTTTTTATAACAATATCCATATTTCTTGTATAACAAATTTTTTTTATAACAATATCCATTTTTTGTAACAAATTGGTTTTTATAACAATATCCATATTTTTATAACAAATTGGTTTTTTATAACAATATCCATATTTTTAACAAATTGGTTTTTATAAATATCCAGTTTTTTATAACAAATTACTTTATAACAATATCTAAACCCTTTTTATAACACATTGGGTTTTATAACAATATCCATATTTTTGTAACAAATTGGTTTTTATAACAATATCCATATTTTTATAACAAATTGTCTGCATAACAATATCAATATTTTTATAAACAAATTGGTTTTTATAACGATATCCATATTTATAACAAATTGGTTTGTATAACAATATCAATATTTACAACCATTAGCTTTTATAACAATATCAATATTTTATAACAAAATTGGCTTTTATAACAATATCAATATTTCTACAACAATTGGGGGATTTTTATAACAATATCAATATTTTACAACAATTTGAGGCATTTTTATAACAATATCAAAATTTTACAACAATTTGAGGTGCATTTTTAACAAAGTCAATATTTCTTACAACAATTGCAGGCTTTTATAACAATATCAATATTTTACTACAATTGAGGGCCTTTATAACTATCAATATTTTACTACAATTAAGTTTTTTATAACAATATCAATATTTTACAACAATTGAGTTTTTTATAACTATCATCAGCTTTGTAACAATGTGTTTCTACAAACCACAATATTTTATAACAATTGGGGTTTTATAACAATATCAATACTTTGTTACAGTGGTTTTTTAAAAACAATATAAATTTTCAACAGCTATCAGAAATTGGAATTGTTCGTTTGTGTGGCATTGTGTAAAGTATTGTAAAAGTTTCATTTAGAATTTTCTAAAATCGGTCTCCGAGCGATATTTTTTATCAATGACATTTACAAAAATTAACAAGTTATTATGTTATAAGAATTTAAAGTATCAAGTCAGTCAACACCAAATCATATTTGCTAGTGGGATATAAAAGTAAAAATAAATTTTTATCGAAATATTTTAATATTAATGTATGAATTGTTTTTTAAGACAATATTATCACGCTTTAAAATAAAAAGTTAATCGCATGAAATTTTAAACTTAAAATAAAAAAAAATTATAAATTTTAATAAATTGATAATGTAATTTTTTAATAATTCTAATACTTACTGCAAGGTTGATTGTAATTTTCCAGCAGTTTTTCGCAATGATTTTCAATGTGACTCATATCTGAAAGGTAAAAATTATGTTAGTAGTTTTATTACAATGCTATTTCTTCCATCGTCAAGCCAGGCACACCCTGACCTAATAAATCATATCAATATACTGAACCCAATTATCAGTTGCGCCAAATTTTTGATTAGCTCATTTATTCATTGCGCAATCATCATTGCTCTAGAATTTTGTTGTCAAGCGTGTGTATTAATCTGTTTACCAACCATTATTTTATTTTTATTGCTTAATTTATTTTTCTTGAAATATAATCATTTAACCCCTATGACTGTTATTAAAATGTTAAAGCTTATTCTAAATATATATAAAGCTTAAGTATGTTAGTGCTTGTTTTTAGTAATTAAAAACATTTCAAACATAATTATTCCAATATAAATTAAGTTAGTATACTATCTTCGCGGTCAGAGGTGGAGACCACTCTAAGCAAATATTTTTGTTACCATATAGTAAGAATCCACCATGCATTCTCACCAGAACTATATAGCGGACCTCACGTGGAGAGAAAAAGAGGAATGTTTAACAGACTGATCCACTATAAATTCGCACTAGAACTCTATAGCGGACCACACGCAGAGAAAATGAAAAAATATTTTAATAAAATTTTACTCGATATGTGTAGTACCATAGAGCGTTCTATCGTTTTTGAAAAATTATAAGTTAGTTAGTTGTAGTTTATGCTTTTGCTTTATAGTTGTTGCTTGCTTTGTAGAAAAATAAATGGTATGTTTGTCCTTAACATCTCCTCTTCAATTCTGCATTTCAAAAATCATACCTAAATCATTTAATAATCATTTACCTTATTATAACACAATCATTTGCCTTATTATTATTCACCATTTTTCGGAAGTTAAAATTCTACTTTCGTGAAAGCCCAAAGTTGCAAATTATGCAGCATTTAACTAACGCCGTTATGTCTTCAAAGGTGAATACACCCATATCTGGCCATAATCTATACTCCTTTTAATAAGAATCTTAAATAAAACAAAATATGAAATTTCGCATAATCTATAATTTCCAACATATTGAAAATTTAATTTTTGGGCTTTCTTCCGACCTATTGCATTCAGCTTTAGCTCTAAGAAGAATTTTTTTAGTGATTACTTTCATTGCGTCTTTAAAGGCTACTGAACACGCCCGTATCGCAATGGACACACTGCTCTTTTCGTAATTTATAAAGTATCAATTTACAAGATATAAAAAAAATACCTGACCTATGATCTAAATTAAAGTTATCTTATTCTTGAAAATCTACACCAACTCGAAATCTTTCTGAAGAAAATGTTTCATAAATGACAACGAAATTTAACATTTACTATAGCTCACAAGACATTACATAATAACCAAATATTATTTTTCTAGACTTCTCCGATCTTTAAATGCAAAGGCCGTGAATGTTTGATCTAGATTAATTGACCAATCTGAATTCTAATTATGGTATTGTGTTCAGAAATTATTAATCAAACAATAAATTTTGGTATGCAAGGAATTTGCAAATGAATGTACTGACCTTTATGTATTAATTATTAAATTAAATTCGTGGGATTTTTTTCCAAAAAGGTATTTATTTCATCAAAAATATATTCATTCATCAATCAAAAAGCATTTTCCATTGCTAGAAACTACTTTTTCTCCTGTCTTTACGGCAACAGATGCATTACTGTCAAAAAAAGGTAGGGACTCATCTTTTGGATTATATACATTCCAATAGTTTGGTTTGTCGCTCTGCGGTCATCTTGTGCATACTTTAGGCTAAACAGGCCCCCTATACAATCCAATAGAATGAAGGTATTGTTTAGGACATGAAATGCGCCATTGATAGAAATAAGCGGTAATAGAAGAAGGTTTGGTTTGTCGCTCTATGGTCATCTTGAGCACACGGCGGCTAAACAGACAGCGACCTACAGTGGATTCCGAACCACCAACAAACATCCATGCCGCCGCCAGGATTCGAACTTGAAGCCAGTGTACCAACAGCCAAAGCGTTAGCCAATTGGCCATCAGGCCGTAATCAGAAGAAGGAGAAAATTATGGTTGGGGTAAGTCATTCCATTGAAATATTTCCAAATAATTTGTGATGCGCCTATCAACAAATTGAAAATGGCTTTCTGTGTATTTCTCCTATTCTGGACCGTTTTTCTCCAAGATCTTTCTCGTCTCAAGCACATCCATTGCAATCGGTGACCTTCACAAATAATGATTTCACCAGGTTTTAGCAACTTCTTGATTTTTTTTTTTTCCTTCTGATCAGGTCATTTTCGATCTTCCGTAACAAAATCATAGTCTTTGACGCGACGGTTTCTTGCATTTTCGTCGAGCTCTTTCAGTTGGTGCATGTTGGCCACATCAATTTCTACAAGATTCGATGCCTTTCAACTGCACACTTCTTCTAATTAGAACAGAAAAGTTTCTTCCAATTGAAGCAGAAAAGAACTTTCCCCAAATGTTCTTTTTTTCTGTACATCATTAAACATGTTCAAAGATTTTAAAACAAAACTATCTATTTCACACTTTACCGAAATGCCACATACTAAACATCAAAGTCTAATGACATGAAATAGTCATCAATCTCATTCATCTGGTTTTTTTAAAAGCTCAACGAATTAAGTTTAATAGCCAGTAATCAGATTCAACAATTTAGAATCAGTCACGCTGATTTAACACGAAAAGCGAGGCATGCACTCTTCTCGTTAAAATTCGGTAGACTGCGAAAGAATAATATCAACTTACTGTTATTTATAAAAGCAGACAGGACATTGCATTAATTTAATAAATTGTTGTAATTATTACGAAATATTTTATTATTAAATATTCTTTAAATAATATTGATGTTGTTTTCGAAACAAAGAAGTAAATAAAAATTTCTGAAATGTATATTTCATTCAAAATGGTTTTTTAATGTACATATTTTTGTAACCTCCGCATATTTGTCCTCTTAGTTTCACTAAACTGTCGCATCAATGTCTAATAAACACGAAAATAGCATGTAATTTATAGATTTATAAATTGATTATATGTCAACGAATATATGTGAAAGATTATATGACAAAGTCTTCTTTTTATTGAAGTTGTTTTGTGCAGTATCACCGCTTAAGAACTGAATTCGCTGCTGAGATATATTAAATTGCATCGAAGATGAGGCAAATCACTTTAATCAAACACAATATTTCCCATTTAATTTTCGATTTCACAAAAGATTACGAATGAAAAAAAAAAAAAAAGTTAAACTTACTCAAGCAGTTTTGACATATTTTGCAAACTGAATCATTATGAGGGAAAACCACACACCAACTGGTACGCATCCAAGCTCTTTGCAAGCTGAGATTGTATTTGCACTCTTCTACCATCATCTAAAAAAATATCAATGAAGAAAATTAAAGGTTTCCTTTGCTAGATTTTTAATTAAATTATAACATAGCCAAAATATTCAACCGATGAATATTATAATCTAAAAATTGTCGCATGCAGGATATTCTGGGAACATTATGAAATATTTAGGAAGACAGGGGCTTAAATACGGTATATTTTTTCAAATAAAAAAGCCACATGGTTGCACAAAAAAAAAAATGAAAATAAAGAAACAACATTTCATTAATGATTCACTATATTTTGATCATTTTTCCATATGATAACCTTTAAACATATTTTATAATACGAGGCGAATTCTTAGTTTTCTTCTTTCTCTGGTTGTAAAGCTACACCGCCTTGGAGTCTAACCAATACAACCCAATGATTTTATAACCACACCTCAGATCATTTCTTGTAGATGCCACTAAATGATATCCAGATTAATTATGAGCAAATTTCTTGAAGGGGGAAGGTTGTATTGAATGCAAGACGTACAGCATTGCTGTCGCACACTGAACCACCGGAGATGAAAGGTTTAATTGGGCAAGCAAACATATGATGCTCACCTTTAGTGTACTTTCAAGACAGAGCATAAAACCTAACAGAACATGTTTGTTTTGTTGAGGGGCCTAATTTTTGAAGCACTATATGATTATTAAATTCAATTAAATTTCAATAAATGAAAATTTTGCAAGTACAATTTTCTTTATTTTATCTTTAATGTTTAATGTATACATAATTATCCCCGCATCCAAAAAAAAAAAAATTCTGGCGCTTCATAAGCCTTAATATGCGGCATGTTTGGGGATAATAGAGAAATTTTGTGGTTCAAAAAAATCAAAATAGTCATGTTTTGTCATAGGATGCGGGGTCAAAAATAAGACGCAAAATTACTGTAGAGAACAAAACCTAGATTCGGTTAATCATTCTACGGTCATTTTGTGCACGCTTTGGGCTAATTAGACAGGGACCTACAGTTTAAAAGGGATTCTGAACACCTAGCAAACATCCATGGCATCGCCAGGATTCGAACCTTAAAGCTTGTGGTACAAAAGACCAGAGCACTAGCCAATTGGCCATCAGACGGCAACCGATCTGTAATACCAGTGCTTAATTCGTCAGCCAGCAAATTGTTGTTCCAATTCTAGATAATTATTTATCTGGTGAAACATTGCATTGTAATCATATATAAGCAATTAGATAATTTTTGGACCACCTTCCGTCATTTATGGAAATACTCCATATAGTTTTTTTTTCTTCTAATGCAGCTGGCAAATAGACCGCGATCTTTCGCCATAAGGGCTGCACCGATGTTATCACTTTGCATACCTGGGGGCGCGTGTGTAACTTGATGGTAAGCCACGGACGCGGAATAACAGCGCTCTACGATCCTGTTAGGAGCGGACCTACGGCTTAAAGTGGATTTCGAACCACTACAACACCCATGGGCAAAGCCGGGATTTGAACCCGATACCTGTGGTACCGAACGCTAGAGTTTCTAGCCATTCGGCCATCAGGCCCCCATGCTCCATATAGTAAAATACGATATTTTTCTTGTATCCTGTTCTATTCCAGATCAAACACCGAGGGAGAATAATCTCTGATTCATTACCGATCGATGTGTGTCTAAAAATTTCACTCATCAAAGCATATGCATTGTAGTCATTTAACTACGAAGACGGCTCTATCCGTCTAGATAACATCTGACGGAAAATCAATCTGAACTGCAATTTTCTCCAAAGCGACTTCGGAGCTATGATGGTTGGGGCTATTTAAAAATGGTATGACAATTAGTTTTAATGGTTATACAAAATGGTATTTGTTAATCACAATATCATGGGATGTTTAAAAGTCTACCAGTGTACATAAATATTGTTATCCACAACTCTTGTGTTTATATCTCGTTCAACATCTATTGTATATATAATATTTTCCAATCGATTTCGTATTTTTAAATTCCTTAAATGACTTAAATTCTACCTGGTTGTGACAAAAACTGAAATAGACAAATTGTCAAAATGAAAAAATGCTTCTCATATAATCACTGCACCTGACAGGTCCGTGAAGGAACTACATGTCAGTTTCCTAATAGTTTGTATACTTCCAATTTCCCCAAAAATTGAAACAGCAGATGATGGTGAGTATGTGTGTGTCAAGAAAGGCACTTCTGTATTTATGGACCTTACTAATGAGAAATTTTGCTTTAAAATTTTGATTTTTCAGTTTCTGGCTTTGAATTTTGTTAAAAAAAGTGATATCTTTCGTATTTTTTTTTTGTCACTTTTAAAATTGGATTTTTTAAGCATGTTATACATTAATTAGATAGGCCTTTGTTGAAGTATACGATTTCAACAAATTAGGGCTACAGTGTTTGAGGACATTTCAACTAATATCGTATTAAAAATATAAAAACTGGAACGCTACACAATTTTTTACAGCCAATGAAACTTAAATAACCTTTTTATCCCAATTTTTTAATCATTTATTATAAATTGACATTAAAATATATCGATTTATTAAAGATAGCACAGTGGTTCCGCAAGAAAAAAATAATTCAATTTTTTCCTGTATTGTATAAACTTTAGATATTTAAACTATTTTTAAATGGCTCCTTTTAAAAATAAATTGAACATCTACGAGTAACTCACATATAATAAAAAAGAATGTGAATTATACGAAGTTGCTGATTTGATTCTTAAAAAAGAAATTTAAAGATTAATCCGTAATAATCCGAAATAAGGTTCATAAAGAAATTGTTATACTTCAAAATAATTAAGGCAATTATTTTTCCAATATAATTCTCCCTAAATGTCTTTTGACAAAAAAATTATAACTTATTTAAAAAATTTTAAACGGTTTTTTTTTTTTTTTTTTCTGACAACAATATTTAACTTACTATAATAATTTAAAATTACATGCAATTTACAAATTTTAGCTCAGTTATTAAGAAATAATTTATGAATAAAATAATCATCCATACTTATCATACCATTTTAATTTAAGACATAATTGGAGAAATTACCATGGGATTCAATGGTCCAGTTCCTCCTCTAAGCTTCCAAGCTGCCATGTAATCGGTGCAGTTGGTCTGATAGGGTGCTGGAAGTAAATGCTTTTTTCTCCTAAAGGTATGGGATTTGATGAGAAATTAGACTACATGCAATTGATCCAAACAAAAAAAAATTATTGCGCATCAGTACTGTATTGCATAAATTTAAAAGACTTGAGATGATTATTTTCTTCTTAGACTTCTTTAGACTTCTGATTATTTTCAGTAAAACAGTAGTAATTGTTTTCATACATCACTCGACCTCATGTTCAACCTATGCTTGCCACAAAAAAAAATCTACCCTTGAGTAATGGTAAAAGGGTATTGTCTTCACAGAGGTTTTGAGAGTTTTGCATTTGTGTGTCTCGAGGAACAAAACCCCGGAAAATCCAACTTATAAGCCGGACTTTTTATCTGAAACTAAACACACGATGGCACAATCGACTCATCTTGTCGACTCTTTTTGCCATCGACTCTTCTTGTTTCTGAAATCAACGGCAACACCACATATGCAGTAAATGAGAAACTGAACCCTTTTGCACTCTGGCTCTGCACGTTTCCTCAGGGGACCGATATGGGCAAATTTTATTTATCGGAATAGAATAAATATAAAATAAAAAGCTTTCATAATGCAAGTAAAAATAATGCCAAATCGCAAAATAGGAGCCGTTGGGATATGGCGACTTTTTGTAGCTCCAACGTGAACGATAAGTCGCCAAAAGAGGTAACCCAGATTTCTTTCAAAAGTGGTAACCCAATCGTGGCCCTATTCTGCGATTTTAACAAAAATAAGTTTTATAAAATTAACGATTTGTGTAAAGAAAAGTAATTTTTGTATGGCCTATTTTTTACGGATGTCTTTGGCCGAATAAGGCATCGACATCGTCCTTCTTTAAAAACGAATTTAAAGCTTGTTAAGAAATAGTATATAAGATAATCATCTTAGTAAAAAATAATAATCTTAAAAACTAATAAGACGCAAAATAGTGAAACAAAAATATTTCCATACATGATCAACATATGAATTTGGCAGAAACACGAAATATTTTATTCACTAAAAAATTAGCGACTAGCCCTATTTATTCTCAGCAATCACTTGGAAGAATAAATTGCCATAAATCGAAAGACACTTTTAACATCAATATCTCAAAGAACATCTGCTATGGATATTCAGCATTTTTATATTTAATGCTTCCATGAAGGATTTATCATTATTGCAAAAATTTGAATTATTTTGTGAAATTAAAAAGTGATTTATACTACAGAATTTATACCTTATCCGGACCAAGCCAAACTCAGTTTAGCAAAGATAAATCATATTAATACTATTTACATTAATCGTCACTAAATAAAGAGATGAAATATAAATTTTATATACATGGTACTACATTGTACTTATATACTACTATTACATGTATCCTTATGACGTATCTTTCCAATGTTTCCATAAAAATGACGAATGAAATTGTTCATCAGAAGAAGTTTTTGGTAAACGTTTTCTTGTTGTAATGTTATGCTATTCTATAAGTGTCATCTGAATTGCAGATGCAGTCTCATCCTACTGTTCAATGTAGTGTTTTTCAATCGAACTTATACCTTCACAATATGTTATTTTCTGTTAATAGACACTTTTTGCTTTACTGTTCGACATTTTCAACATGCCATCTGTAATTTCTCGCTAACCGTCTGCGATCAGCAATATATTCTTCAACATGGGTTTCATAATCAGAAAATCAGTTTTTCCTTCAATCAATTTTTTTCAGTTAGTTTTCAATCGAACCAACGGCTCTCTTTCGTTTTTTTTATCCTTCATACTCATTGTAATTGAATTTCCAGATTAAAATGAAGAAAAGGACCGTAGATATTATTTTTCATTCAGTAACTAGCCTAAGCGGGATCAGCGTAATCGAGATTCTACTATAAATATTTTCTTGAATATAGCACCATTTATTATCAAAGTTCAATGAAATTTTAGTACATTACCCTTTCAGAAGTTTGTATACAATTTCAATAGTTTTGCGGCATCGACAACTGGTCCCTAATTGTACAGAATTTAAACTTAAATTATTTTAATTTTTATATTGTATTTTACTTTTATTTATTTTTAGTATTTAAAATTTTTTTTTTTTTTTTTTTTGGAGTACCATTTATTTAATTTTAGAAATTTTATCTTGCTATTTTTTTCATTACTAACATTAAGCAGCCAATTAAAATTGTAAATTATATCTATGAATTAAGATGAGGAAGTTAAGAGGTATATCCCCATTGGTACTACGTAATCGGTACGCCAGTTGCCAGGACATTACCCTATTCACTGAAGCACTTGATTGAAGATTGAAGATTAAAGTTGACGCCTTATTAGAGTATCCCAGCAACACGATTATAGAGTTCATTAAATTTTCATGCAGTTATACAATTTTGCAAAAGAATATACTTAAGATACGGAATCGGTCTTTTACACAACAATTAACGAATCCAACTAGCCTGTTTCACGTGTATTCGGTATCGCTTTCCTCCCAGGAGATCCACTCCGTTCCGATGGGGACTGACAGAAACGAAATTGTTGTGCAAGACGAGCTGCGTGGCAGTTGGAAATGCAGGATAGTTGAATTTGGGCAAAACCGGAATGTCTGCGGGCACTTTACTCTTCCGGTCCACCAGATCCACGTGGAACTCGATTTCGATTCCTGAAATAAGGAAAAATAAGTAAACATATCTAACTAACTACCTCGCACTACAGTCCATGTTGGACCACGGCCGTCTACCTACTGGCAGGTTCCGAAACAGGAGTTGTTTTTTTTACGGGGTAGGAATGTCCCCCCTACCCCCTATTATTTTCTGCTGATGAACATCATTTTCTTCTTCACTGTTTTACTCTTCAAGGTTTTCAACCATGCCTTCTGTAATTTCTCGCTGTCCATTTGCGATCATTCCTCAGCAATATCTTCTTCGGCGTGGGTGTCCTAATCGGAAAATTAGTTTTTCCTACAATCAATTATTCAGCTAGGTTTTAATTGAAACAAGGGCTTTCTTTAAAACTCGCCCTACGCCAACGCTCTACAATCATATTAGACCGGGACCTACGGTTTAAAATGCATTCCGAACCCCTACAAGCATCCATGGCACCGCTAAGATTCGTACCCGTAGTGTGTGACACAGAGCGCCAGTCACGCGGCTATTATGCCTAAAGTAAGCATACCACTTTCTGTCATTTGAACTACGTATGCAAGAAAGAAAAAGTAATTTATACAATTAAGAAAAGTAAATTTAATGAAAGAAGTGGAAATAAAGATATTTTGAAATTATTCTTAAAAATATATTACGGTTACTGTGAATCTTTCAAGAGAGATCAATTACTGTTTCACTCTAGCCAAATGTGACCATTGTTAAAAGTTATCATCATAAACAATTATTGCTGTGAAAGTCAACAGATATTCTTTGATAGTTTTAGTTAATTTCGTCGTAATTTTGAAATGTTGACATCTTAACCTAAGGTCCTTCACCCTAGAAAGGAGTGTTTGTAAAACAAAAGTAGATAAAACTTTCAATGGACTGTTTTCTAATGAAAAAAAGTGAAAAATGATCGTTCCTAATGAAAAGCAGAATTCTACCATCTCTTTTTTTTTTTTTTTTTGATAATCCCGTGCAATTTGTATGCATTAATTTTTTAATGAGTCAAGTTTTTTTCTTTTTATTTTTGAATACAGTTTTGTTTTCAAACACTTTTTTAAAAACTAAAATCGAAACTATTTATTGTTACAATTGTAATTCATAAGTTTTAATTAAGTTTTATTTATTTTTTATTATAATAATTCAAATAAAAAGTAAGCCAATCAGACTGAAAACAGATTCGGAATAGAATCAGAACTATAATCTTTTGATTTACCAAAGGAGCTTTAAGGAGATCACCTTACAATACATCGCTGCTATTATCATTACAAAGGGTTTCACTATTATCCATTTTGAAAAAAATAATTAAAAGTAAAAGCAATTAAAGCAAATGCACGGTTTCAGTGACTTGTTCGATAATATATTTCAATAAATAAATGCCATAAAAATTTTGATATAATCAATAATAAAAACTACGAAATTATAAACTTACAGCTATTCATAAATATACAATAAATTTTTGTAAAAATATTGAAAACATAACTAATCAAAAAATTAACAAATATAAAAAAAAAAAAATTATAAGTGTGCAAGTAAACGTAAGTCTTACAAAATGTATTATTTTTGATGGCATAATTTGTATTTTAGATACTTACTATCGGACCTTGACATTTCCTGTATATTTTTATTGGGCCTAGACCACTGACTGTAAATGGTGTAGCAAATTCCGAAGAAACCAGAATTGCTATAATAGGATCCAATAAGTGCATCTTCGGTGCTATGAAAAAAAACGTAAGGAAATTATAATTTTTTAAATTCTGACCAAAGAGTTATTTGATTATAACAAAATTTTATACGTAGCTACATTTCTATCCAACATGCCAATAATTACATGTTAGTGGCCAGTGAGTGGGTAGCTAGAATTTTAGATCATCAGAATGGTGGGCAAACGAGAGTAATTAAAATTATAGAGATTAACTTCCATTCCAATAAGATTTCTTTTGCTCACTTGAATTGTACCAATACCTTGTATACAGATTGGCGCACATTATGAGCATCTACCACCTTTTGTGAGAGGATGTCTACTTGGATTATAGGAAGTCAGGACAGTCAAATCAAGGCATCGCTTGACAATTGGAGAGAAGCAATACCGACTTTTGATGATTTTGTCAGAAATTTCTAAGTCATGACAGAATGTGCATGACTAAGCCATGACACCTATTGAAGGCAACATTCGACCTAGATAGATGACAGAAAATGTGGATAAAGTGATTACCATAGCTGTTTTACAGCATTTCAGCATTATCAACGATCTGATGTGCAGCAGAGACACTGGCTTCAAGTGTCATTGAAAGAGATTCAGAGAACGAAATTTAAACTCATGGCATCCCTTTGGATGTTAATAAACACTTTTTCAACCTAAAACACTTTTTCGCATTGTTCAACCTAGAATCCCACTCTATCAAACATAATTGTTTTCAACAAAAATGCTTCAAATAGAGGCAAGATATATTTGCAAAAAAATACTGCACAACTGTTGGATATAAATCTGACTGTTACTGCTCACACGGCTTAGCGATATCATCCTTGACACACTTACTCGACGATATTCTATTCCGATTTCTGTTTCCCTTCTTTTGCAGTCACTAAAGGTTGCATTTTACCAGAATAATGGCTACTGCATACAATAAATCTTTTTTTCTGATTATTGTCTTATCTGGTGGATTGTATCGCCAAATCTCTCAGCAGAAGAGGGGGATTTAGGGACTGATGAGCAGGCTTCCTGTACTGCTTCAGGATCTTGCCAATATGATTCTATAATTGTAGATTTTTATAAGACGTTCAGCAGGGTGAACTCCGCTAACTCTATGAATCAATGCTAAATTGAATAATAGCTTGGTCAGGATGTCAGGATCAACACCTTTGTTGGTTGAAATATATTGTATCTCCTAATTAAAGCATTATATTAGTTATATGTTGTATCTCCTAATTAAAGCATTCACTTTTCCTGAAACTTTTCTTTTTGCTCTCTATGTATGCATCGTATCGATCTATTTCGATAACAAGACAGTTAACTATTAGTAACAGGATAATCATGGAGTTAATAATTAATTTGCGAATTTCAGCTATACAAATCTGCAAAAATTATTTATCTCACTTGGTAGACAATAACATCTAGCCCATAAGCAAGCACATTATCACCCCATATGGTCACATGGAAGGAGGGAAAGGGGGGCCAGCACCCGTAGATAGCACCCGTAGATAAAAGACTGACTTGGTTCAGGGCCAGCGAGACACGCGAGCGCGATGAATGAACAATCTCGCCGGCCCCGCTTGGTTCCGATTCTCTGAAGAAGGAGCGAAGTGCCTTACGGAAGGACATTTAGAAGAAATTATCCTGCATCGTATGGAAGGAAACCCAAAAACTCCTACCAGGCAGTGCGATTCACGAGGCAAGATGATGAACATCACAAACGCCATAGAGTCTCTTTGTTTTTTGAAAGTGTCTGCAACAATGTATTGAACAACAGCTCTAATGTTCACCAGCGGAGCGCGTTGTCACTAAGCCACAAGTCGATCGAAAGAAAATGTCAATCCTACTGAAAAACACGAGTACAACTATTTAAAAAAATGAATAGATTAAATTCCATTCATAACATCCAATATTAATAAATCATAATTTCATTTAGGTAAACATCTACAAATTTGTACATCATATAAATCAACTTCTTTTATTTTATACGTATAGAAAAATAAATCATTACCTGCAGTTACGTTCCCCGTCAGTCGAAACTATTCTGCATTTGAAAAAGTCATGGATTGGTTTCTTAAAATTTTGCAGTTCTGCGGGCGAAAAATCTTTCCTCAGCAATAATTCGGCGTAAGCGACTGCCTGTTATTAAGACAAATTAACCATTATTAAAATGAAAATCATAATTTTATATTGAAATAATGAATTTATATAGGATCTAACTTCTCGTTTATTTTCTTCGCATTTATTTAAACAATAAATTTTAAAAAGCAAATACCGGAGCATTATTTTTCTATTTAACTTCTAGATATTTTCGAAACAGATGAAAAAAATTGCAATTGCAAAATATTATCAGAAAATACACAATTTATAATTAAAACATAATCGATTTTTTTTTCCTTGTGTACCAGGGAAACAAAAGCTGAAATAAAGTAATAGTTTATTATTATTATTATTATTATATTTTAAGATTTGTAATCGATTTTCGTGGGTGCTTTTTTGATGAATTTTAGATGAATGCCATATGACATTTGGAACTTCATCTTGTCATTGATGAACCAAATATTATAAAATTATTTAAAATTCAACAAACCATTCACATAATTAAGGTCACTGTTCAATCACTTTTTAAAGTCATCTTTCAACCAAAGAGGAAGTACAGCCCAATTCCAGCCAGAATTCTAACTATTCTAATGTTAGTCTAAATGTTAGATCTAATGATTAATCTTTTTTCTCGGATAGTCTCGAATCTTTGGATGACGACTTCCAACACGTTTTGATTTCGGAAGACATAACACGAAATAGCTTTCAATAGATTAATTTTCATGTAACTTTCCAACAATACACCCTTGTATAAGATTTATTATCAATTTCCTTAAAGAAAGAATTATTATATTAATGAAAAATATAAGGGGGAAAGATTTAGGTATGCAAAAACTCTTAACTTGCCTTAAAATCCATTGGCATTTTATTCTCCATCATTTCACAGAGATCGGCCCATTTATCGCACAGGTTTACTGTACTGAACATAAAAGATGGCCAGCAACGAGCCCGCATTTTACAAAATTGATTGGGTTTTATCCTAGAAAATGATGATTAATTTATCTAAGTAAAAAGAGAATCAAATAAGAATTTTGACATAATTTTCAAATTTTATTTCTTTCCACATTCTTTATTTCTTGTATTTATTGGATACAAGAAGTAAAATTTGAAAATTACTACAAAATCCTACGTAGAGCCTAGAACTTCCGTTTAGCTTCATCGCACTATGTGCCAGGCTTCAATATTTGGATACAAGAAATAAAATTTGAAAATGACTTCAAAATTCCGCATAGGTCCAGAACTTCAAATCAGCTTCAAATATCAATATCAGCTTATAAATATATTATATTAACAAATAAACACCAAGAAAAGCTAAATTCAGTTTTTAAAAAAAAAAAATGTTTTTTAAATATCTAAACTAGTATTATTTTGAATAAAAATGTAGTAGTGATCTGAGACGATAATTCATATTAAAAACAAACAAATTTAACTTATTTAAATATTTAATTCTCTTGTGCAACCGATATATTGTATTTTTAATAAGTTAATTTGTTTAAGAACATATTGTATTAGATTTTTTTTTAACTATACAAAGGTATTGTTAAAACTAATTCATACGACTGATTTAACTCAATTAAATATTTACAAATAATTTACAGTCTTCTATACAAATGAAAGCAGATGATTCTTTAACTGATTTAATTAGGCTTATTATAATATTATTATAACTGTATTATAATTTCTTAATGGCTTACATTATTTTTAAAATTATAATTTTTAATTAAAAATAAAATAATTTTTTTAAATTTAAATAAAAAATAACTTAATTTAATAAATTAATAATAAATTGTAAATACTTTAATTTTATTGTAATTTTCAGTAATACACCAAATAAAAAAAATAAATCCCAAGAAAAAGAGTTAAATTTCACAGTCTTGTAGTTCTTATATTAAAAGATAAATTATATCACGTAGTTATAAAAACTAGATCTAAACTACTACATCTAAAAAAAAAAAAAAAAATAAAACTACGTCTAAATTTGTTTTATTTCCTTACTGTTTTTAATTTAAGTGATTAAGGATAAGGATAAAATAATCATTAAGGATAAAATCAAACTAATCTTGAAAAAAAAATTATAAAAACGCAATTTAAAAGTTTAAATTTTAAAAATTTAATTTTTTTTGTAAATTTGATTTAATTAAATTTATTTATTAATTTTTAAAATTTAAAAAATAAATTAATTTTAAATAAAATAAATATTATTTAAAATTAATTTAAAAATTAAATAAAATTAATTTTAAAATTAAATTAACTTAAATTTTAAAAATTTTCATGATCTTTGTTACGCACCATGTAAAAAAAAAAAAAAATCTTAAACTCAGTAAAACAAATCTTTATGAGTATAAAAGAACAAATTTTTGCACACAACAAATATTTTGCTTTATATGTATAGAGATTTTAAGACATCAGAAAAACATGTACAATAACATATAACAAATCACAACTATATAAGAAAATTAATACATTAATAACGACAATAACTTACGCATTTCCATTGCAGAATGTTATACCTGGTATTGGAAACTTTTCTGGTGCTGTTGTTTGAATGTCCATTACAACAGGGTAAGTCCAATAATAAAACAGAAAAGACATAGTCTGGTACAAAAACCCTAAAAAGCAGCCTGCGATCAGAATGAATCTCAACGACTTCATTTCGCAGTTGGTTTTGAAATATCTGGGGCAAAATAAATTAATTTTAATAGCTTTAAGATAGTAAGTTAGCAAAGATTAATATTATTAATATGGAATACGATGGTTTAAAATATAGGAGCTATTTAATTGATGATAAATTTCGTGTGAATCTACAATCATTAATAGTTTCCAAAACATCATTGTGACTCATTATTATTCCCAATAATATTACGCTGATTTAAAATAACAATTAGTCCTTCTTAATAAATGAATTAATAATTTTTATAAACTTCATTTTTTGATTGATAGTGTTAAATTAATAAAAGTGATTACTTTTGCATGCTTTAAAAGAAAATGTCATTAAAGTGTTTCCAATATATTATTTTCGAAAAATTTATGAATTGTGATAATAATTTGCTAATGATTATTTTAATGTTTTGTAAATAATTATGCTAATGAATAGGTGACTGATTGTACAAGTCTCTTGAGTTTAGAAATATCATTAAAATGTGTCAATTGGGGACAGAGAATGAAAATTTATAAACGATTTTAGTGTTATGTCGAATTTGAGGAAAACAACATGCTTAAAATGAAAATAAAAAGCTTTTTAGTTTAATAGACGTATTATATAAATGGAAAAAATTAATTAGAAAATCAAATTCCCATTAAACATTATACTCATGTTGAGAAACCTTGAGTGGTAAGGTAGCAATTTATTTGAAAGTTTATGAAATGATATATTCATCAAAAAAGAATTAAAATTGAAAATCACGTTGAACAGAAATTTTAAAAGAAAAAGTTTGTAAAAAAGAAAAGAGTTTAGAAGTCAGTTGTTTCCTGAAAACAATTATAAAAAGGTACTGAAAAGGACAAGATGCATTGAATATTAACTCTTTTGAAATTAACGTTTTTGTGTTCTTAGAAAAGCGACAATACATTAATTTTTCAAATAAATACTAGAATAATTTTTATCGACATCTACAATTTAATTTCTTAATATCACAGATAGTTTGAACTAAATAATTCGAGAATAATTGATTGAATCGAGAATTTTTTAATTGTCAAAAAATTTCAAACAAAATTATGTTTTCGTCATCAAACCTTAGCCATTGTTTGACATAAGAAAACTGTTTAAAGGAGACTATTGATTTTAAAATAACATTTGCTTTTAATAATTATTGATTTTAAATAACCTTATACAGTGAGTGTTCACATATTTTTGTAAGGATTTTGTAGAAATATATTTATTAATAAAAATAAGAGTTTTATCATCTAATATGTTCAATCTGATAACTTTTTGGTTGAACTATCATAGTACATCTTGATTTCTAAGATAAAAAAAAAAGAAGGTCAAATAGCCAAAAAAGGTCCGCTTGGGATTTGGCGACTTTTTTTGTGGCCCCAGCTGGACGATAAATCACAAATGTGGTAACACGTGTTTCTTTTTCTGTTTGCAATTCGCAACACTTACAAACGCAATCCTTTACTTGGCGCACTTTGGCGAAAGGATTTTTTTTATTCTGAATCTCAACGGCCCCTATTATGCGATTTGACCAAAAAGAGCTGTTTTTAAAATATCATGATCAATTCTGTTCCATTCCCCTCCACATTCTTTTCATAAATATAAAGAGCTTGTTTTAAATATCTAAATGCACAGTAATCCATAGCATACTCGTCGGCCTTATCTATTTAAACGGAATAGTCACAATTCTGATTTCATGTCTTCTTATTCCAATTCCTTCTATTAGTTCACACTCTCCTATATATATATCTTGTTCAAATTTTTAATCGTTCATAAAATACTTTTTATTGAACCACTCAAATTCAAATACATTTTTTTAACTTGTAGTGGATGACACTGGATGTTAGTACAGTTTTTTCAAATATTAATTCATTAATTAAATTTAATTAATTAATTTTAGTTTTTTTTGTAGATTTAAGTTGCATGTATCTACCAATAAATGGCGCCAGTTGTAAGAGAAAAAATTTCAACTTTAATTGTAAAGGACTTTTCTGCAATATAGTGACTTTACAAGTTTGCTTTTACATTACTTGTTTTTTCCCTAAAATATAGAACAATAGATTTTTAGAAATATAATTGGTAGCTTTCTCCTGATGGAACTTAAAGCAGTGAAGATAGTTTGGATAATGTGAAGGAATATCTTCTTTGAAAATAGGTGTTAAAACATATTTCTGATAGTAAACCGAGTTAAATTTGGCATTTATTACTTTCCTAATTTTCTGTTCTTTATATGAAAATGAACTATGTGAAAGTCCGGATGCCCCTTTGTGTTGACGTTCAGAAGGCAAAGGCTAACGACAAGCCGACTGATCAACCCTACCCGACAATCACTGTTCATGAATTTATGAATTTCAATTCATGAATTTATTCTACATTTATAAATATCTTTTTGTAATATTAATATTAATTGTTATATCTTCGAGCATAAACGCAAATCGGTTTAATATTAATATTTATTATGGTGCATATGATGCATTAAGTTATATTCAATGAATTGAAGCTTATTTCTTTTATTTAGAAGTTATTTTATTTTAGTTTTGCCTTCAAAAAATAAACTATTGCATGACGTGTAAAATTCATTTCATAACGTGAGATTCAGCATTAATGAGCATTAGATTTTGATAATTAATATAAAAATTAAAAAGTTGTCCTAAAATAAACTAAAGTTTTCATATATATATACACTCAAGAGCCAAAACATTATGACCACCCCTACATTTTGCAATGAACTCGCCTGGATGACGTGGAAGGCACGTGATCAGGTGGAAGTGGTATTTAAATGCTGCTGGAGAGTCTGAAGAATCATTCTTTCACTTACTTCTGTGTGTGATGGGAAAGGCTGCTGGATCTAAGCGACTTTGATAGAGGGCAGATTGTAATGGCTCGAAGGCTCGGAACAAGTATTTCCGAAACTGCACGACTCGTGGGTTGTTCGCGATCTACAGTTGTTAGTACTTATGCAAAGTGGATGAATGACGGTGAAACCAGCAGTAGGCGACATGGTGTTGGACGTCCACACGCTATCAAAGAAAAAAAGGTCGTCGAAGACTGTTGGGGGACGTTCTCTTGGGCATCTCTGGGACCCGTGGTTGTGGTAGAGCAGACCATGAATGCTACAGGGTATCTGAACATCATTGCGGACCAGTTGCACCCTTACAGGGCCTCTGTTTTTCCAGCTAGAAATGGAATGTTCCAACAGGACAACGCCGCTTGTAACAAGGCTAAAATTATGTTGGAGTGGTTCCAGGAACATGATGCTGAATTCCAGTTAATGGTTCCAGGAACATGATAGAACACATTTGGGATGTCCTGGGACGTCAGCTCAGAGTTCAAAGACCACCACCTGCAATGTCCTGGCCGAGAATCTGTCTCCGGCCATCTACCAAGGACTTGTGGCATCCATGCCAAGGCGGGTTGAAGCTGTGTTGCTGGGTGGGCCAACTCGTTATTGACAGGTGGTCAGGTTGAGTGTATATGTAAAGTCTCTTTTAATAAAAAAAATGCATCAATATTGGATTTAAACAAATCAATTGAATGCAAGGATCATTCACAATTAAAAGCAGCAAAATATCTAAAAGTAACCGTAAATTTTTAGAGGTGTATTTAACACAAGATAAAAATTTTACATTGTTTTTACAATTGCTTACAGGAAACATTTCATGAACCATTATTAAAAAGTTGTAGTGTTGTGCGTTGCGCAGCTGGATTGTAACTGGGTGTGGTTGGGTTAAGATACATGAGGCCCAGGTTGTAGAACTCACAGCTTTATTTAACACGCACAAACACCACACAAATAGAGATATACAATATTCAACACATTTTAAGACATATAATTATAATTTCGTGGAAGAATTCCACTTTTAAGCCGAAAATCTGATACTCAGGTACGGGCAGGATGCGAGAAATGTACTTCCTCTCCGAGTGAGAGTCTGTAGGCCAACTTATACACAGTGTTGAATTAAATATATTTCCTCTCGAGATAAGAGATTACAAACTAACCGTTTCTCAATAAAAGCGCTAAACGTTTCTCTGTGACAACTTCGATTGTGCTGTACTCCTCTCGCCGTTTGAGCTGTTCGCCGATTGAGCCTCGGTCTCGAGTGAGAGTCTCGGGGCTTACTGACCATTTCTCCTGAACGCCACAAGGGACGCTCTTGCCAGTGCTTCGGTGGAAGCAGGATTGCGTAGGAGAAAGGATGGTTACAAAGTTAGTTATTTTATTTTATTTTATACATTAATTTTTTGTGGGCCTGAATGGCCTCTGGCGCTCGGTACCACAAGTTTCAGGTTCGAGTCCTGGCGGTGCCATGGATGTTTGTAGGAGTTCGGAATACACTTTAAACTGTAGGTCCCGGTCATAATAGGATCGTAGGGCGTTGCGGGGGCATTGTTACTCCGCGTCCGTGGCTTACCTTCAAACACGCGCCCCCTGGGTAATGCAAAGTGAGTACGTCTGTGCAGCGCTTGCCTTAAGGCATCTAAGACGTCCATGTCTGTATGCCAGCTGCATTGGAAAAAATATTAATTTTTGTTTGTTTATTTTGTATCCGTTAAAAATAATTCTTTTATTAAACGATTATAATATACATTTTAGAAACGCAGTTATTTATTTTAAAATCTTAATTAAATAAATAATAATGGAAATATTCATCCTTAATTTTGTATTGATAATTACATTAAAAATGGTTTTATTTTAACAATGAAATGAACAAAAGACGATGTAAGCAATTTAAATCATTTTAATGTTTTTATGTTATGCTTATTATGTTATTTAAAATTAAGAAGAAATATATATAAATATATGTGTGTGTGTGTGTTTAGAAAGAGAGAAAAATACTATAAATTTGTTCTCAATTATATTAAAAATTATTGGCTTTTTTTCTACTATAAAATTTCATTCAAAATACAGTCAAACCTGTTTTTATGGGGTCCTTTTTGTGCGTTTTTTTTTTTTTTTTTTTTTTTGCTGTGCAATATATAAAAAAAAAAATTCCATCAAATGCATATTATGAATAAACTTTAACTAAAAATGTAATTCAAAAAGAAAACCACAGATGGCTCTCAAAATATCATGCAAAATAAAAAAAAAATACAACAGATGGCCCAAAGATATTGCATTGTCCCATTATCATGAATGTTATCAGATTCGAGGCAGTGCTACGTCGTAAGGTTTTGATTTACATATTTTCTATGTGGGACTTTTTATGGGGTCCTTATTTACCACAAAAAAATTTTTAATGTGTTGCAAACACTATATTTTATAGCTACTACTTATGAAGTTTCAAGATATTTTTTTTTTTTGAGATTTTTTCTTATGCGGTTTCTATCTCCCGCACAAAAATAGGTTTGACTATATTTATATTAATGAAGATTACAAGGTAAATCTCTTATCAGAGATGGCTGACCGTCTGACAATAAGCTAATTATTTTTTGTAAAGTTATATTAAAGCCCTAAAACACGGGTTTGCAGTCGTTTTACAGCAAGAAAGTTTTACACGTAAAAAACAAACGAATACCATTAATCACATACAACTTTTATTTTTCGTTATTAATATATTATATCGTTATTTTTTTCGTTATACTACTGTTATTTTTTTATTATTTGTTATTATTAAAACTGTTATTTGTTATTATTAACAACAATTATTTTTTTTTTTTCAAAAATTCTTCATTTATTCTTGCAAATTTATTTCATCGTCCTTCAAAGTAATCTTCTCCGAACACAATGCATTTATGCCAACTTTTTCCAATCCTCAATGAATGATAAAATGTCATCGCAGGGATGGCCTTCAAAGCGCGCGGCGATTCACGTTGAATCTCTTCATTCGACTCAAAACGGTGTCCCCTGAGTGGTCTTTTGAGTTTAGGGAATAGCCAGAAGTCGCACGGTATGAATAGGTGGTTGTGGAACGATATGGCTTTCATTTTTGGAGAAAAGGTCACGAAGAATCAATGCAGTATGAGCTGGCGAATTCAGTGTTTTCGGTACCAATCGAGATTTGACGCGTTTGAGGCCCAAAATGGAATTGACCGATCCTTTTGAAATTCCAACATCATAAACAACGTCTCTAATTGTAAATCGACGGTTTGCAAGCCCCAAAATTTTAATTTTTGGGCGTGAGCTTCGTCGGTTGAGGTTGATGGTCAACCAACGCGTTCTCTGCCTTCTTTGAACTGTTTATAACAATTGTAAACATTTCTTTCCGATATAGGAAGGCTCACCGAATGCCTTCTGCAACGTTCTATAAGTTTCTGCAAACAAAATTTAATGCAAGTTCTTTACTCAATTCATTCGGGAATTTCAAAAATCGCCGGAATCAGTTTTACCGCCTCACACCGAGTCTCGTTACCAAGCGTAACTCAAACACTAATGAATATTTTGACGCCAAATTTCACACAGATGTCAAGGAAGTGGCAGCAACCTAAAACAGAAACAAAATTGAAATTTCATAAGCCCCGGGAATTTTAAATTGAATTTCATTATAAGATTCCTTTATTTATTTAGTTAGTTAGTTGTTTTTTAACTAAAATATAATACTCAATGATTATATTTTTATGACATTTATAAATATTCCTTCGTTGACATTTTTTTTTTTTTTAGTTCTGATGCAGCTGGCAAACACTTAGACAATTGTCTTGATGCCTTAAGGCAAGCGCTGCACCGACGTTACTCACTTAGCACTATCCAGGAGGGGCGTGTAGCTTGGAGACAACGGACGCAGAGTAACAGTACCCCGGCAACGCTCTACGATCACATTAGATCGGTACCTACGGTTTAAAGTGGATTCCGAACCACTACAAACGTCCATGGCGCCGCCGGGACTCGAACCCGAAAACTATGTTACCGAGCCCCAATACACTAGCCACACGGCCATTCAGGTCCCTCCTTCGTTCACATTTCCTTATTATTTTATTATACTTCACGAAATATTATACTCACGATTTTATTATACTTCACGATAAAGAAATGTTGTGAACAGATATTGAATAAAAAGTTAAAATATAAATTATGTTTAATAAAATGACCATTTTCTAATGATCACAATTATGTTACTGAATATTATTAAAACCATTTTAAAACATAGTTGGTGTAATACAAAAATTGTTTTCAATGTCTGATATCATTAGCTTGGGGAAAAGGATGTTAACTGGAAATGTTTCAAATTAGTGAAAATGTTTGGAACGAAATAAAGTATTTTTCCGTGATGAATTAAATTGCAAAATTCAATTAGTGGCAAATATTCAATGACAATATTTTCTGTCTTTCTACTTGATTCATATAATAATTGTTACTCGAATAAATAGGTGAGAAAATAATTTATATTATTGCATTCCATGTCTAATGATTCTGTTCAAACAGGGATTCTTCCCATTTTAATTTTTAAATATTCTCAGTTTTCAACGGTTTTTGACTTAGTTTCATTTTATTATAACAAACATTAATTCGATAGACTCGCTGAGAACTGAATTATTTCCACTTTCGCAACTTTGCTGCAGAATGTATATGCACATGAACTTCGAACATGTCTTTTATAAATGAAACATAAATTTAACAAATCTATCCGGTTTTTGAAGTGAAAGGTATGCAAACAGTGATCAAACGAAAAAACAATGGATTACACATAGATGAATTGATTTTTATTTAGTATGTAATATTACAGTAGCCCTCGCGTTTTCGCTTATGCTTTCTCCCTAAAAAAATTCACTACCCTGCTACTTTGGGATTTTTCCTCATTAACTATTATAAAAAAAAGTGATTTATTTCATTTCCTTTTAGCAATATTTTAGAGGCAGGTTATTTTCTAACTAGGTATGATATTTAAAGGAATGTTGTTTATATTTACAACCAGTCATTTAATTGAAATGTTATCGTTAGCAATTGCAAATATTTCATTTCTTATTCATTAGTTTGGTTTGTCGCTCTACGGTCATTTTGTGAACACTTTAAGTTAATTAGACTAGGACCTATAGTTTTACGTGTATTCTGAACCACTAAAAGCATCCATGCCACCATTAGGGATTCGAATCTGAAGCTTGTAGTACCAAAGGCCAGAACTCTAGTCACTTGATTATCCGGCAACAACTTCTTATTAATAATAATAATAATAATAGTAATGATAATAGTAATATTAATAATAATAGTGTCGTCATCGCTTACGAATTAAATGAGTTGCCTGTTTTTAAAAATTACTTTGTCATCTGGTATAAAAAAACACATAAATTTATTGGTTATTAGAAGTTTTAAACTCACTTATGGCTTGGTATTTTTTGTATAGAAGTCTTGGCGATTTGATAAGTCATTTGGCGTAATTCAGTTCGGCGATGAGTTGCCAAATGTTATAAACAGACTTTTATTTTATTTCAATGATATTTACAGCACAAAACATTTTTTTTTTAATTGGGCTTGGTTGTTGCTATATAATACATTAGCGTGTTCGGATCAATGTTATAATTTTTATAATATTTTAAATAATTTTATATATATATATATAATAATCAATATAGAAATATCATAATTTTCATTTGATTTGATTTCATTAAAAATCATTTGATCAAACATTTGACTAATCATTTTGGCACTTGGTTTAATATATGCATATATATATATGTTTGAAATTTCATCAAAAAATTATTACTTTTTAATTTTTTTTTCATTTACCGAAATTGATTAAATTTTCAACGTGTGCTCCTCATGGTTTGAGAACCATTGCCGTAAAAGATATTGGTGAGTCCCTCCCAAATCTCCTCCAAAAAAATAGCATTTTCAATTATATTATTATTATTATTTTAGATAATCTGTGAAACAAGATGGGAGCGAAGTTGAACACAATCAAAAGAATCCTTCAGTTTTCTATAATCACAGTATGCCTGACTGGATTTCTCTACCAAACCATCGAGTTTTTGTCTCTTTATTGGACATACCCTACAGTGGTGGACATCCAAGTATCAGTACCTTCTGAAATTCAAGTTCCTGGAATAACTTTCTGTAGCAGCAATGGGTAGGATAGATTTTATTGTCCTATTATTTCAAATACTTCCATTTTGAATGAAAAATGTACTCTAATTTTGAAATTCTTGTCCATATTTTTATAATGTATGCTTCGATATATTCAATGTAACTACTTTTAAGTATTTTTATAAATTTTGGAAATTATTGCCTTGTATAAATAAAATAAATCTCGTTTTCATTTCTATTTTTTTTTTTTTTTTTTTAATATTCAAAATTTATTGCAGCATTTAATTTTTAGAAATAATTCTGTCATTTTACAATCATTTCTTTAATAATAAAAACCAAATAAAAATAGCTTCATTTTATAATTCAGCAGTTATTTATTACAATTTTGATCGATAATCAGAAACAAATGAATAGTTTCACTGAAATTTCTTTGTCCTATTGAAAGTTCATATTTCTTGTAAAACAGTGAGGTTGCTACATCAGTGGGCCTCATATATACCACAAACAGCCCACAGACGATTGCATACAATCTGGAATTTTATTAATTTATTTGAAGTATTATAAAAAATAATCTTTATAAAATATCTATCTAAAACTCTTTCTTCCGACGAAAAAAAAAAATTATATAACTTTTGTATGAGAAAAAACAATAAAAAACACCTAAGAACACCTCCCCGGTAAGTAGATCAACAATTTCGTTTCAATATCAAGTTTCCTACAGTGAAGATTTTTCATGCTATCGTTGATCATTAGCAGAAAATGTATATTAATTTTAAATATTAGTAAATGTTATATAACTATGTAAACTGTGAAATAAAATATGGAAGTGCGTAATGATCAATATCTGTTTATTTTATGTGCAGTCAAAATAAATATTTGACAAAATAAATTTCCCTAGGATAAATCCTAAAGTTATTTGTTCCATGGGAAACTTTTGCTTGGATGCCGGGATTTTAAAAGAGGCCAACTATTGTGAAGATTTCCCTGTAATGTGTGATGATAAAAAGGTTTCCAGCGATTTCAAGGTAAGTTTAAAACATACACTGAAGTATTGAAATTTTAAACATTATTTAATGTTGAATATTGGCCCTGAGGATGTCCGCTCAAAATTGTAAGGCCAAAATCTGTCTTCATATGATGCACGTTAACAACATATTAAATTCAAAGTGACTAACAATCGAAAGCAACATCTAATATGTCTTTAGTTCTGTTGTACATTAGGAATTTTAGAGTCAAGCTTAGAATACGTAAGGCAATTGTTTATTGGCCTCTTTTAATGCTTCAATTAATGTAAAAAAATTTGTATAAAACCCCAAACTCAGTGTAATGTAAGGATTTGCAAAAGAAAATAACTAGCCAAGTGTTCGTCAACCAATCGGAAAGCCATATAAAACGAGCAAAAGGACAGAGTGGATTGATTTGATTTGTCGCACCACGATCATCTTGTGCACACGAGGGCTAAACAGACCGGAACTTTAACGTGGATTCCGAACCCCTCACAAACATCCATGCCACAGCCAGGATTCAAACATGGAGCCTGTGGTGACAGAGGACAGAGTGGGTTGAAAAAGCGGGAAAAAGGAAACTTTGCCATATTGTTGGAAGAATGTTAAGACAATTGTTCGATTTAGTTTATCGCTTTACAGTTATTTTTTGCACACTTTGGGCTAATGAGATAGGGACCTACACTTTAAAGTGAACTCCGAACCACTAAAAACATCCATGCCACCGCCAGGATTAGAACCTGAAGTCTGTGGTACCAAAGGCCAGAGCACTAGCCAATAGAATTGAGAGATGATAACACAAGCATAACATTTATTTTCTACAAAATAACAATTTTTCTTTTTATTTTTTATAATTTATTTTTATAATATATGTAAATTTCTGTAATTTTTTTCTGCTGCTGGTTTGAAGATATAATTAAATTTTACACTTTAAAATGCCGTTATGAAACTAATTTTGGAATCGTTTTTTTTTTTTATAATTAAATTTTATGGAATATCATTTTTTAGTTCTCACCAACTTACCACTTCCAAGACTAGTAGCTGACAGGGAATGTACCCACCCATAGAACACGTACGCATGTACCCACCCCAAAGAAATAAATTTTCTAATGTCATTTATACACCTTTAAAATGATGTTATGAAACGTTTCATTTTTAAGGTCAAAACACGGCGTATAACCCAGATATGAATTTTAAAAAATTAATAGAAATCTGTGTATTTAGTTTATATAATGCTACATAATTTGTGCTTATATTCCTGTTCACATCATAAAGTATTCAAGTCTTTACATTATTGAATGTTCAGTAATTTTTGTAATGCTTTTCACAGGCTGTCACCTATAACAAATTCACAACATCTCAAGACATGAATTCTTCAACCATGACCATGTTGAGAAAAACCTTTGACAGACTTCTTCTCGTGTAAAATCACATCTGGAAAAGCCGAAAAGAAGTTGCAAGTAAGATGAAAATGACTTATTTTATTATGACTTATGAAATCGACATATTTTTGTTCATCTTTAAGGCAAGATGAACAAAAATATGTCGATTTCATGTAAAATACATTAATTCAGATAAATGCAATACACTAAAACTATCAAAAATTTTATATGTTTAAAAATAAAACGGATATTAATGAAAAGCTCAAAATCATTTAAAAATTAGACATACACCAAATGACATACGAAACATACGAAATGTACTAATCAGTTACAAAAAAAAATGTTAAACAATTAAAAAAAAATTACAGTTATTTGTAGGATTTTAAATGCGCCACGCCTTCAAAAAGTTTAAGAACTGCTGATGTAAGTGTATGCACGTATGAATATGGAGCAGAAGCTTCAGAACTTCAATGTTTAATTAATAAAAAAAATTAGTTGAATAGCTGAAAACTTATCAGAATATATTATGAAAACAGATCTTCAAAATATTAAACGTAACCTTACAATTCATCGAACGATGCACAATACAATTTGCGCTTCATAGAAATTTATAGAAAAATAGAAATTTAAAGGGCTGATATCCATAATGCATTTTTTAAAGAATAAAAAAAAAGAATTTTTTTAATATATATTTAATGAAGACATTTGAATTTATTGGTCTCGTTCTATTGTTGAAAAACAAACAATTTTTGAAACCAGTAATTAATTTTTGTATATATATGTATATAATTTTTTGCTTAGCACAGTCCGGGAACTGATTATGTAGACTATGCAAGATATGATATAATTACTTTTCTTATAAGTGAAGTGTTACAATTATTTTAATTCATCTCGGAATTCAAACTTCATTTCTATTTTCTTGACAAAAATTTCACATTAAGAAATTTTTAGTTTTTAATTTCTTTTTTCAATTCATTCTATTAGCTCACACTCTCCCTATATATATATCTTGTTCAAATTTTCAATGGTTCATAAAATACTTTTTATTCATCCACTCAAGTTCAAATACATTTTTTTAACTTGTAGTGGATGACACTGATGTTAATACAGTTTTTTTCAAATAATAGTTCAGTAATTAAATTTAATTCATTAATTTTAGTTTTTTTTTTAGATTTAAGTTGCATATATCTACCAATAGATGGCGCTAGATAAACAAATGATTGAAAATTATTTAGAAAGGACTTTCTGCAATATAGGGAGAAAAGTAGGAATTGACTTTAACAAAAAATTTTTTATATTACTTGTTATTAAGAACTTTTTCTAGATTCTTCATTGACTGATTTTGAAAAAAAATGTCAAATGAATCATAAAACTCTGTAAACGAATGTGAAGTATTTGTATTGCATATATTTTTACGTCCTATTAGAACCGAAGATGCCGTAATGGGATCGTACTTCAGCAGTGCAAATATTTTTAATTTCTGTTTCACCATTAACAGCCTTTGGTCACAACCAGATAAAGAAATATTGAAAATCAGAAAATCGGAAAGTAAGTACTGTAATTAATATTATTTTTTTTTTATGAAGTGTAAAATATATTTTTTAAATCATTTTATTTTATATATTTAATGTTGTTTATATTTAGCTTTATAAAACTATCAAAATAAAGAATTGAAATAAAATTTTTATATAATCCTAAATAAAACGAAAATAAACCTTCATGATAAAAAAAAAAATATATACAAAAGAGACAAAACTATTGGCAAAATCGCAGAATAGGTTCTGGGATTTGGCATCAAAAAAATTTTCTGGGATTTGGCATCTTTTCGCCAAAGTGCGCCAATGAAAAGCGTTGCGATTGTAAGTGAAGGGACTTGGAATACAAGATATCTGGGTTATCACATTTGGCAACTCATCATTCAGTTTGCGCCACAAGAATGTCACCAAATCTCAACGGCCCCCATTTTCCGATTTTGGCAAATTATTTACCAACATAAAAGGAGAATGCCGACATGTAATAAAAATACCAATTTCAATATTTATTAACTAGTAAATAATGCATTATTTTATGGCTAATGTAAATAATGCATCATACTGTTCTGTATGGAACACCTTCCTGTCGAGATGATGTAAGAGCACTGATGGCAACTGCACTAGCCATAGCAACAGCAGCCCCGATGGCTACAACAACCTACAGAGTGACGATTATGTAAATTAGGATTTTCTGTCTAATCCGCATAAATAAGACGTTGATAGATATTTAGAGATGATGATATTTTGCCTTCCAAAATGATATTTTGCCTTCCAAATATATGCCTAAACATTGAAGATATGGACACTTCAGGGTCATGTCTTCTCATAACGACTTGACTTGAGTAGGTGCTTTTGAGATTCATGCTTTATATAATTTATCCAAATGCTGTTAAAATCCTACAGTTAAAGGAATTTGACAAAAATGAAAAACTAAACCGTTATAAAGGAACTACTCTATAAAACTCAAAATTCTTGATTTCATTGTCAAATGGTGGATCACAAATTCAATTTTAAAAAGAAAGGAATCATTGCAAGTATCATTTCTGGAATCACTGCATTTTCTTTCCAGGAAATGCAGAATCATTTTCGGCAACTGAAAGAAAGCATATAAGATGAGAAATATGAAAAAGAAAAAATTAATAAATCAAATAGACCATTATCAAATAGACTATAATCAAATGGACTATTATCAAATAGACCATAATCAAATGGATTATCAAATAGACTATAATCAAATAGACCATAATCAAATATATCAAATAGACTATAATCAAATAGACCATAATAATCAAATAGACCATAATCAAATATACCAAATAGACTATAATCAAATAGATCAATTAGACCATAATATTTTAACAACTGAACAAGGATTAGAAAATATGAGGTACAACTAGTACTTGAAATAAAAGTGAATAAAAAGTAATAATACGAAAAAAAAAGTGGGGTACTCCATAGCTAAACACAAGAATAAATAAATTTGGGGTGCATTTCGTTTTATTTTTATCGCATTATTTTTAACTTAACTGTATTTAACATAATTCACCTACAATTATTTGTAGGATTTTAAATGCGCCCCGAATTCAAAAAATTTGAGAACCACTAATCTAAATTATTACTTGAATATGAAAATTAGCAATAACTGACTGAAATGTTTCTCAGTAAAATGATAAAAACCACATTTTCAATCCAAAAACTATATGCACTTTTAAATCTCATTAAATTCTAAAAATATTTTAACAGCATATTCATTAAAATTATCCATAATAAAAAAAAAAGTCCTCCCGTATTTTAGAAAACTGCCATGCATGTGCAATGAACTAACTGAGAATTTAAAACGAAAATAATCGTTGCGAGTACTTTCGGCAAAAAAAAAAAAGAAAATAAATAAGATGGTAAATATGAAAAAGAAAGAAATGGATAAAATCGCAGATCAAATAGACCATAATATTTTAACAGTTAAAAAACGATGATTAAACTGATGATTATTTGAGATAATTTTCTTCCAGAAATTGAAATGGAATTTTACGTTGACATCTCAGACCGTGAAAAATATAGAAGACAAAACTACACTCCAGATGCCGAAGTATAGTTATCCTAGCGCTCCATCTGTGCAGTTAGTTACACATTCACCCTTTCTGACGGCAAGTCCTTTTGTAACTGGGCATGAATTTCTAGCCGGAAAAGACTACAAAATAAAATTGAAGCAGGTAAGCAGCAATGTTTTAAAGCGAATTTATTGTTCCTCGATTTCTTTAAAATTTAATTTAATTCATTAAATGCGCATTATAATGCAAATGAATTTAAAATGAGCAAACGAATGTTTCAGTGGTTTCAATAATAGAATTCAAGTCTTTTAATACATGGCAAATGCTTGAAAGCAATTTTAAACTTTAAGTTTTACATAATATGAGTTTATATAAAAGACAATCATGTATTGCTTTATTTTTGACAGCCCGACTCGTGCCTCTGTGGCAACTTGCCTGCTGGTGAGCATTAGGGCTGAGATTCAATCCGCTGGCGGCTTTGTTATAGATGATTTTCAAAAACGAGCAAACTCGATGGCGTTTTTAGTGTTCAGCTTCTTGCCTTGTGAGTCGGACTACTACTACTACACCACACCCCATCACTGTGCCTAGAGCTGAGTTGTCCCTTTACAGTTTGGGAATGATGTGGGTGAGAATAAGTCTGATTAACGCCCTACGGTTATATGAGACCGGTACATACGCCTTAAAGTGGATTCCGAACCACTACAAACATCCATGTCATCTTGTCCAAACATCCATGTCAACTCGTACTCGAAACCTGTGATACCGAGCACCAGAGCGCTAGCCACTCGAGCAGCAGGCCCCTCGTGAGTCAAACTATAGTGGGAGTTTTTCGGATTTTCTCCCATACGATACAGGTAATCCTCCCGGAAGGCAGCAGCCTGATGGCCAACTGACTAGCGTTCTGGCCTTTGGTACCACCAGGCTTCAGGTTCGAATCCTGGCGGTATCTTGATGTTTGCTAGTGATTCGAATCCACATTAAACTGTAGTACCCGATCTAATTAGCCTGAAGTATGCAAAAAAATAGCGGAAGATCGATAAACCAAACCAAATCCTGGAAGGCACTGCCCTCATCCTTCGACGACTCAGAGCCAAGTCAGACTTCTACCTACGGGGTTCCATTACAACAGTAGCTACCCCTTTCCTCCATCCATGAATATACGTCCGTCCCGCGCTGCAGGACACTGAGTATTAGATATAACAGCATTATTTTTGACAGGTAATTTTACAAAGTAAAGAAAAACTGTATTGAATTTGAGGCATCGAATAAAAAGGTAAATATCGATGAAAAAAAACCTTTTTTTAATTCATCTTAAAAAGAAACACAATTAAATATCAATTATAAAATCTCAATACAATATAAAATCTAAAAAAATCTTTTAAAAATATTTTTCTTCCCCTCCCCCTTCTTCCTCCCCGTAACAAAATTTTCAATAAAATTACAAATAATTATTACTCTTTCAGCTACTGGTAAAAGTTTAGGTGGAAAATAAAATTTAGAAAAAAAAAAAAAACAAAGCATTTATTGCTGTTTATTGTTACTGCTCGTAGCTCTTTATAATAAACAGTTTTAATAATTATCTGGTTTGCATATTCAATTAGTCTTTATTAAATAATAGAAAAACAAATTTAGTTCGTTGGAGAAACAACAACGAAGATGGGTCTACAAAATTTTAATAAATGCTAAAAGAAGTAGATTTTTTTTTTCTTTTCTTTTTGAACGCTGAACATTTTTTCTGCATCTATTTTTTAAGAATTACATTAAATTTGTTTATGTATCAGGCAGAAAGTCACTTGCTTCCGCCACCTTACCAAACCAACTGCACCAACTACATGGCTGAATGGTTGGCAAGACACGGCGAAGCACCTCTCAATGAACGAGTAAATATAACTCCGCATCTTTATTTTTAATATTTATGCATATTTACATACACTGAAGTGACAAAAGTCATGGGATAGCAATATGCAAATTTTCAGATGGCAGTAGCATCGCGTATAACAGGTATAAATGCGCAGTGCTTTCGAAGAGCTTTCATTTCTGTTCAAGTTATTCATGTGAAGAGGTTTTGACGTGATGATGACCGCACGACGGGAATTAACAGACTTTGAACGCGGAATGTTAGTTGGAGCTAGACGCATGGGTCATGCCATTTCGAAATCGTTAGGGAATTCAACATTCCCAGATCCACTGTGTCAAGAGTGTGCCGAGAGTATGACATTTCAGGCATAACAGCCCACCATGGACAGCGCAGTGGTCGTCCGACTGCACTTAACGACCGAGACCGGCGACATCTGCAAAGAGTCGTAAAATTCTAACAGACAAGCAACACTGCGTCAAATAACCGCAGAAATCGATGTGGGACGTACAAGGGACTTGTCTGTTAGAACTGTGCGGAGAAATTTGGCTTTCTTTGGGCTATTCCAGCAGAAGACCGACTCGAGTGCCTTTACTGACAGAACGACATCGCTTGCAGCGACTCTCGGGCACGTGAACATATCGGTTGGTCCCTAGATGAATGGAAAACCGTGTCCTGGTCCGATGAGTCACGATTTCAGTTGGTAAGAGATGATGGTAGGGTTCGAGTGTGGCGCAGACCCCACGAAGCCATGGACCCAAACTGTCAGGCAAGGCACTGTTCAAGCTGGTGGTGGCTCCGTAATGGTGTGGGCTGTTTTTCATGGCATGGACTTGGTCCTCTGGTGCGACTGGAACATTGACTGGAAATGCTTATGTTCAGCTACTTGAGATTACTTGCAGCCATTCATGGACTTCATGTAAAACAACGATGGATTTTTATGGATGACAATGCGCCATTTCACCGGGCCACAACTGTTCGCGATTGGTTTGAAGAACTTCTGGACAATTCCACCGAATGATCTGAGATCGCCCGACATTGCATTTATGTCATTCTGTTCGTGCCAAAATCCTGCACCATCAACGCTTTCTGACTTATGGACGTCTATCGAGACAGCATGGCTCACTGCAGAACACTTCCAACAAGTCCCCTGCCACGTCGAGTTGCTGAGGAGGGCTGACACGATATTAAGAGGTATCCCATTTTTGTCACTTGGTGTACTGTTTTCAGAAACAAAGGATTGATGGTTTATATATAGTAATATAAACAATAGATAACTCCATGTTAGATATAGGATGCAGTTTTTCAAATGGTAGTATCCTGAATGTGCCTTGGTGGCTGTTTTTGGGTTTAATGCAGTATGGAAATTTTTCCTGAATGTCTTCCGAGAACACAATATACCTTGTCTAGTAATTAGACTACATTAGGACATATAGCACCGTATTTACAAATTTCTAGAAGGGTAGAGTGCGCCTGTATGATTTTGGAATTGCATAGCAATGCTGTGTCAGAAATGCTTTTCATATGAGGTAGATGGATTTGATGGGCGACAGAATGTCAAGCGTTCTCGTAGATTCTTCATTTTCCACAAGAACACAGCACTAGTAGGATGGTTTATTGCAGCAAATATGCATCTAGCTGAAGGAACGAGCAGATATATTAGCATATATAACTATCAGCTGACGAAACTTACAGGATAATTGGACTGTGAACTGCAATGGGTGAGTTCCCAAGGATGTCAAATGAGGCAAACTCCAAGCCACAGCCTTTAAGACACCTGCAACAAGGGGTTATGTGAAAGAGTTGGTTCACGAGCCGTGAACCAACTGTATGGACACACTGAATAAGAAGGAGACGATGCTGAATCTGGTACAGGATATTCCAAGTTTGAGCCCACGATCAGTAGCACGAACCATGCCGGAATATCCATCTGCGTCTTTTTTGCAAATTCTACATAAAAACGACATGAATACTGGACAAGGAAGAAGATGGTATTGATTTGTTAGTATTGAAGATGTTAATTGTTGGATGTACATTGATTAATAAATCATACATCTACATGCATGATACCTGTTATATTTACACGTGTAATTCAAAAAAATTTAAGTGAATGGCAACGTTTATTTTGAAATGTTTAGTTAAGCGAAATTGGCAACGTTATTGCAATTCTATGAAAAATAAAGATGGTATGGTGTTGTGTTTTTTAAAAAAAAAAATTATTGCTAGTTTAGTTGTTGTTTTTTTTTGTTTTTTTTTTGTCAAGAAAAGTTATTTATTGTGGCGAATCTGGGATTCCAGTAAAAAGTAAGTGTTATTTGCAATCCGATATAGAAAGCATAAACTTTATTTTGAAAGAGATAACTTAAGAATTTTATGACTGTTAGTAAGGGACTTTCGTTTTTTTCTCGTTAAAAATACCTTTTCATTCTTTTGGGGCTTGTACACTACAAAATCAGGAAAGCATTTCCGACTCTGTTTTGCTATGTGATTCTGAGTCATCTAGATGTAGCTATCCAGGGCTGATTTAGATGAAAGAGTCCCTAGATTATTCCACTTATGAGGCCCTTTTCACCTCCCATTTTTTAAGTTTCTAAATTACTTATGTTTGTTTATTATTTATATGTGTAGAATTTCTCCTTATTTTTGATTCAGTGTGTTAGTGTTTACTGTTTTTAGAATAGTGTATTTCTAATTTTGCTAACAATTTGAATGAGGCCCTGTTGGATCTTGAGGCCAGGCTGAAGCCTTAGCCTATAGGAAATTCGGCCCTGTAGCTATCCCTCTTAGAAGATTAAATTTGTGGAACACCAGGTTCCGGGTATATAAAAACAGAGATCTTCCCGAATTTTAAAGTTTTAAACTTAAAGTGAATGAACTTAACTCATTATTGTAATTTATCGACCTATGTTAGACCTTAACGGCTTCAAGAAGAAAGCAAGTTTCACTTTCAGTTTCGTAGGGACCACTTTTTAATTTTTGTTTTTTACAAGCAGCATTATACACTGAAGTGACAAAAGTCATAGGATAGCAATATGCAAAATTTCAGATGGCAGTAGCATCGCGTAGAACAGGTATAAATGCGCAGTGCTTTCGCAGAGCTTTCATTTCTGTTCAAGTTATTCATGTGAAGAGGTTTTGACGTGATGATGACCGCACGACGGAATTAACAGACTTTCAACGCGGAATGTTAGTTGGAGCTAGACGCATGGGTCATGCCATTTCGAAATCGTTAGGGAATTCAACATTCCAGATCCACTGTGTCAAGAGTGTGCCGAGAGTAGCGAAATTTCAGGCATAACATCCCACCATGGACAGCGCAGTGGTCGACCGCCTGCACTTAACGACCGAGACCGGCGACGTCTGTAAAAGAGTCGTTAATTCTAACAGACAAGCAACACTGCGTCAAATAACCGCAGAAATCAATGTGGGACGTACAAGGGACTTGTCTGTTAGAATCTGGTGCGGAGAAATTTGGCTTTCTTGGGCTATTCCAGCAGAAGACCGGCTCGAGTGCCTTTACTGACAGAACGACACGCTTGCAGCGACTCTCGTGGGCACCTGAACATATCGGTTGGTCCCCAGATGAATGGAAACCGTGGCCTGGTCCGAGAGTCACGATTTCAGTTGGTAAGAGCTGATGGTAGGGTTCGAGTGTGGCGCAGACCCCACGAAGCCATGGACCCAAACTGTCAGCAAAGGCACTGTTCAAGCTGGTGGTGGCTCTGTAATGGTGTGGGCTGTTTTTTTTCATGGCATGGACTTGGTCCTCTGGTGCGACTGGACTGGAAATGCTTATGTTCAGCTACTTGAGATCACTTTTGCAGTCATTCATGGACTTCATGTACCCAAACAACGATGGGATTTTTGGATGACAATGTGCCATGTCACCGGGCCACAACTGTTCCCGGGATTGGTTTGAAGAACATTCTGGACACCCAACGAATGATCTGGCCACCTAGATCGCCGGACATGAATCCCATCAAGCATTTATGGGACATCATCGAGAGGTCTGTTCGTGCCCAAAATCCTGCAAATCCATCAACGCTTTCACAATTATGGACGTCTATCGAGACAGCATGGCTCAATATTCCTGCAGAAGACTTCCAATGACTTGTTGAGTCCATGCCACGTCGAGTTGCCGCACTTCGCCGGGCGAAAGGAGGGCCGACACGATATTAAGAGGTATCCCATGACTTTTGTCACTTCAGTGTATATATACAGGCTTTATTGTACTCTGGTTATTATAAAAAGAAATTAAAATATTTTTTTTCACAAGTGGGATTTCTTGTTAAAGCACAAATGCATTTCACTCCAAAGTCGGAGATTTTCAGATTTCTCGAGTCTACGTCGATTCTCAAAATTACATGCCCTGTTGCAGGTCTTATTATCATATGGAATGGATCACTTTGGAAGCACGGAAAATCCGGCCTGTTCTGTTACTCAGAGAGAAAATAAAAAATACTACTGGTCGACTAGTCGCACCGCTCTCTTCTGCATCAAAAACCTTCTTTTAAGACAACCTGTCAAATGGGGCATCAGTTTCCCCTCACTTCTCATAGGAGCAGGCATTTTCAGCTCGTGATCGATCACCAGTCACGATGGAACAACTCATGGTGTATTCCGTATTCCATCCGTAATTGTTTGATCTGTGAAGGTCGTAAAGACATTTGCTAATTTCTTGAGTCTCGTACATGACACCTAATATTTACTATCCGATTTGAATGAAACGAAATTTTTTCTCATTATTACAAAGCACTAATTGTATGTAATATAATTGCCCACAATACTGCTTGGGTCTGCTGGGGCCTGAATGGCCGAGTGTCAAGCACTCTGGCGCTCGGTGCCACAGATTTCAGTTCGAGTCCAGGCGGTTCCATGGATGTTTGTAGTGGTTCGGAATCCACTTCAAACCGTAGGTCCCGGTCTTCTATGACTGTAAGAACGTCACAGAGCAGAAGTCACACTTCTACGGTACTCCATCAGAACAGAAGCTGAATCCCCCACTTCCTCCTTCCATGAGGGATACGACAACAGCAACAACTGTTTGTTTGCTGTCAGATTTGAGTGTTGATTGTTATTATGTACTTGTCAAAGAAACATTCGTCTCTCCTGAATGAAATGCCAAAAAACTCTTCCCGCGAGATAAAATGCTACGTTATAGTTATTTAGTTCTATATATTAATATAAATAAAAGTCTTATTATTGTACATATTAATGTAATAAAACTTGACGTATGTAGTAATAATTCTATACTTTTAAATATTATACTTTTATGCTTTCATAATTTTATACTTTTAAATAACTGTTTCTGATAACTTCAGCAAAAATTTTTTGAAAAACAATTTCTCTTTACAGATGGTAGTCGAAGAGTGTAAATTCAAAAATAGTATGAAGGAAAATGAAATGCGTACCGTTCTCCCGGTGATTATCCGCATAACAAAACGGTGTGCAAATACTGCGAAAAATGTTCAAGTATGCACTTTATAATATATACTGTTCTCCGACAATAAATATTTCAAAAACAATAATTAAGAAATTTGACTGAATAAACAAAATTATTCAAACATATTTAAATTTAATATTATGTACAGGGTGATTATAATTAGTCCAACTAGTTTCAAAATGCTGTAAAAAAGAACCACTCGTCACAATGAGTTCAAATTTTGAACTGAAGATACTTGAAGAAGAGGGAAGCGGTTCCAAAAACGATTCCAGAAACATCAAAAAAAGTTCCACCAATTTTTCTCATCTAAATTGGTATGACCTTGCCGTGAAGGATGGGCTTTCCACTAATAGTGTCACAACTGTTGAATGACTTGAAGTCATTTTTCCGTCAAAAAACCCGAAACAATCAAGCACATTGAACACCCAGTTGGCTTAATGTGCAACTCATGCCAAATACGTTGTAATTTCGATTAAAAATATCTCTGGCAGCCGAATTCACTTTCTTTATGCCGCTTATAGAGTCATCTATTAATACATTTTGGAACTCTTTTGGATGTACCGTTTCCTCTTCTTCAAGTATCTTCAGTTCAAACTTGAACTCATTGTGACGAGTGGTTCTTTTTTACAGCATTTTGAAAGTGGGACTTTAATTATAATCACCCTGTAATTTGAAAATGGAAGAATAAATATTCATTTATAGGCATTTTAAATTTTCTTATTTTAAACACTTTTAAATTTTCTTATTTTAAACATTTAAATAATTTAATTTTTGTTCCATTAATTTTGATAATGAAAATGTATTTTTATTAGAATATTTCATTTAGTAACATAAGCCTTTTATTGTAATCTAAATTATTTTTATAATAATTGTGATAACTTTTAAATAACAAAATCACGAATGTTTTACAGATCAGCAATTGGTGGAAAAATGTACAACGCTTCAACAAGTATATAACCAACCTTGCGAGTATGTTTTTTTTTTTATGAAACTTTTTACTGAATTTTTTTATTCGTGTTATCTAACCATCCCTAACTAACCTTGTATTTTTTTTTTTTATTTTTAACCAAATCTAAATATTGCTGGGTAAATTAACTTTATTTGTTACAGACAGCCTTTAATTTTTTTTTTAAACAATATAATACAAACTATTGAGTTTTTATATATATATAATAATTAATACACAGCAAGTTTAATACTTAAATTATTAGGCAAATATTTAAAATGAAATTCAAAGTTGTCTTAGCTGTTGCATCTAAAATAGTACTTCCACATGTATTTTGCGGCCTGATTGACAATTGGCTAGTTCTCTCTGGCCTTTTGGTACCACAGGCTTCAAGTTCGAATCTTGGCGGTGGCATGAATGTTTGTTTGGGGTTCGGAATCCACGTTAAACTGTATTCATAGGTCCCAGTCTAATTAGCTTAAAGCGTGCGAAAAAAATGACCTGTAGAGCGACAAACCAAACCAATCAACATGTATTTTATCAGCGCCTATAAGACAGCACAGGATAATCTATTCTTCGGTGAAAACAAGCTGCCAAATCTTGTTGGCCCAAATTTCAATCTAATGTGAAAAGCGCCACAATCCATACACAAATATTTTTTTAAAAATACTAAAATTAATCAAACGACAAACGGGGAGCTAAATTGAAAGAATAATTATTCTGAGAATTAAAAATTATAAAAGTTTAACCACTTTTCTCAATGTGCTAACACTTATTTTTTAATCCCATTTTTAAAGTTTGGTTTGAATTCCTTAATGGAATGTGGGCCCAACGTACCAGACATCCATTTTTGATGAATATAAAAGACCTTTATTAAATACATTCGGTTTTCTGTACTCAAAATATGTGTGTTGCAGGTGCTGTTCATTTAACGGGATTCCAACTATAAACCAACATCTATGTTATTGCCAGGATTCAAATCTGAAGCGCCTGGTGTATCAAAGGCCAGAGCACTAACCAATTAACCATCAGGCCCCCCATCAAATAAGGAGAGAAAGCACCATTAACATTAACCATAACAAGGTTCCATTAACATGAATTAGAACTAGGTTCCATTAACATGAAGTAGAACAAGGATTAACATGAAGTAGAACAAGGTTCCATTAACATGAAGTAGATCAGGTTCCATTAACATGAAGTAGAACAAGGTTCCATTAACATGAAGTAGAACAAGGTTCCATTAACATGAAGTAGAACAAGGTTCCATTAACATGAAGTAGAACAAGGTTCCATTAACATGAAGTAGAACAAGGTTCCATTAACATGAAGTAGAACAAGGTTCCATTAACATACAAGGTTCCATTAACATACAAGGTTCCATTAACAATTGCTTGTTCATGGAACATGAAAAGAACAAGGTTCCATTAACAATTGCTTGTTCATGGAACATGAAGTAGAACAAGGTTCCATTAACAATTGCTTGTTCATGGAACATGAAGTAGAACAAGGTTCCATTAACAATTGCTTGTTCTACTTCATGTTAATGGAACCTTGTTCTACTTCCAAAATAGAACAAGGTTCCATTAACATGAAGTAGAATAAGGTTCCATTAACATGAAGCCAAGCTTCCTAGAAACCGAAAATTAACTTTTTTCTATTACATTAGCGTTAAATTATCTGTTCCACCGATTAATCTAATCAGGTGCTTTCAGAAGGGCCGATAAGGTGGAAGCTGCAATTTCTTCAATGCTTTTTTGCATATTCTCATAGGATGCACTTGATTGCAATTCCAGCTTTCCTTCCTTGTTTGTTGGGTAGCTTGATGGTCAATTGCTATCACTTTGGTCTTTGGTACCACGCACTTCAGATTCGAATCCTGGCGATGACATGGATGTTTATTAAGGGTTTGGAATCCAAGTTAAACTGTAGGTCTCACTCTAGTTAGCCTAAAGTGTATAAAAAATTACCGTAGAGGGACAAACTAAACTAAACCCTTACTCTTTGTCGGTTCCAAAGTCTAACGGGCGGAAAAAAACGTGCAACATCCAAAGTCTTAACGTAAGGTTCAACCGTGCTTGAAAGGAGGATCTATAACCGTCAACTCTTCTCCGTTAGCTATATTTTGTTTGGGGAAGACATGGTGGATCCTTACTATCACTGACTTATTTTATAAATAGAGGAATGACAAAATGACTGCATCTGATATATTAAACACATTCCGTACTTACTGCCTTGAGTAACATTTACCAAAATGATATTTATGTCTCAAAATAATTGTAGTTCTTAAGCATACAGATGGTGTATTATTTGACAATAATATTTCATCGAAATATAATTTCAGTTTTTGACTTACACTATGGATGTCGAAGAAAAATTAATTTATTTTGAGCAGAGAGTGGTAAGTTTAAAACATTTATTTGCATATTTTATAATTAAACAAACTTATTTTATATATGTTGAAATAAAAAGTTAAATTTTACTACTTACCTATGTAGTTGTGACTATTGTTAAATAAATATATAGCGTTTATATGAATCTGTTTAAAAATCTAAAAGACAAATTTTTATACGTGAAAATCAGAATGTACAAAAGATTTTCCGTTTTAATCATTATACAAAATAGCGTCAATAAATAATTGTGATGATTAATTTTTAATGAATGTTTTTAAGAATTATGCACATTTTTGTGTCGTATTTTTAAAAATTGTACCAATAATTGTAACTGTAACTTCATTTTCTTTTATCTGAATCAATTATACTTTTAAGGGAGAAAATAAAAATAACGAAAGGAACTCTAATTAACTAATTGTAATTAAATAAAAACTATAATTTTGTGATGTATATATTTTTTAATGTGGGACTTGATAACCGAGTGACTAGCGCTCTGGCCACAGATTTTGGATTCGAGTCCTTGTGGTGCCCTGGTGTTTGTAGTGCTTCGGAATCCTTTTTAAACCGTAGGTCTCGTTCAATATGGGCTTAGCGCCGACAACCCTATACCGTAAAACGGAAACAATATCTCACGTTTCGGAATCTGCCTGCAGAAGGGAATTGGCCCACCATGGGTTGTCGAGCAATTGAAGAAGATGTATTTATCATTGTAACAAACTGTTAACTTGGCGTTTCAACAAAGGTCATGTAGAGGCAGAAACCTTCAGTTGATCCAATGAGATACCTCCTACTGACAGAAGACGTTCTTGACAACCAATCGTGTACCTCTTTCTGTCAATACAGAATGAGAGAGAGCTGACTGTATATAGTGCTTACAATGCTTAACGAATGTGTAATTCAATGCTTAACGAAAATTCTTTCTTTTAATAAATAAAATGCGAATAAAAATTATATAAATTATTTCGGAACAAACCAACTTGTTCAATGAAATTGTCTTACACCATAATATAATTGAACTAAACTGTATTCATTTAACAATGGATGACATATTTACATTTTATATTGATTAACATTTATGCCTGCAATGAATAATAATGATAGAACCTTTTTTCTTTCGAAATTACAAGGACCATTGCATTGCATTTGTGATTATATAGAGAAATTTCCCATCAAGCTGCTCAAAATACAAGAAGCTTACAAGGTCTACTATGACTGTAAGACGGCTGACAACCCTACCGTGTAAAATGAAAAACATCTCCTGTCTCGAAATCTGTCAGCCTGCGGACGACCCTGGCCCACCATGGGGCTGTTGCGTCAATGAAGACAATATATTTTAATGTCTGAGTCAAACACAAGAATTTACAGATTGAAAACGATGAGAGCCAACTTCCAATACCAGATACAGGTGTTCCAATACAGGGGTATTTCCATATACATTAGGCTATTATAATTTGTAAAATCATAAATTACTTGTTTTTTACTGTATTCATCATCTCACTCATTCATTATTAACAGTATAGCGAATACATATTAAAATAAATGGGAATTAACAGTTTCTCCATTGCGACATTTTTTAAATGTCTCCCACCAAACCAAAATATATTTAGAAGATTAACAAACTTATTAATAAAAAACATTAGTTATTAGAGAGTTTTTGTATACCGTACGTTAGTTACCGTAGGACGTCCGTTAGCTTTATCTCCCTAGCGCGCATGCTCATAGGAAACATTATTACAGATACGCATGCGCAGTTTCCTATGAGCATGCGCGCTAGGGAGATAAAAGGTAACGGACTAACGGTAACTAACGTACGGTATGCAAAAACTCTATTATTCATTATCGTTTTATTATTTAAAAACTTTCAATAATTAAAAAATTATTATTTGATGTATTGTTTTCCTATTTTTGAAAAGCTACATAATTAAAAAAAAAAATTATTAATTTTTAGGTTGCAAATCTATTGGACTTGATGAGGTAAGTATCAAGGGCATTTATAATTAGTCAATATCATTGATAATACTGACATATATATGTGTGTGTGTGTGTGTGTGTATCTGTCTGTGTGTGTGTGTGTGTGTGTGTGTGTGTGTGTGTGTGTGTGTGTGTGTGTGTGTGTGTGTGTGTGTGTGTGTGTGTGTGTGTGTATCTGTCTGTGTCATGTCTGTGTGTATAGTGTTCTTATAGTTTTTGTGTGTGTGTGTGTGTGTGTGTATGTATAACACATTAATATTCTTATAGCTTTTTGTCAGGGAGACTGTCGCCGGTATTATGTTAATTTTATGCTCATATTGTGTTAATTTTACTTTATAGAGTCAGATGAAAAAAAATTTTTTTGAAAATTTTTTTAATTTAATCAAGAATTAGAATATGGATATCTGACTTTAACTTATTAAGAACATAAACATTCAAATGTTATTTTATTCGATGTATAAAATTGCCTCATATACTACTGTGTCCAAAAAGTAAGACCAGTTTTCAATTTAAATTTCCCAGGCATATGGTATTTAAATTTTTTTTTTTTTTTAGGTTCTTGGCACTGTTCTTGACATCTGTGTGTAATTTTACGTCAAAATATTCATTAGTGTTCCAGTTACGCTTGTTTTGTGAGATGCTAAAACTGATTCCGGCGATTCTTGAAATGCCTCTTCAATCAACTCAAAACGGTGTGTCCCCGGTGGTCTTTTGTGTTTCAGGAATAGTCAGAAGCAGCATGATGCAAAATCAGGTGAATATGGTGGTTGTGGAATGATATGGGTTTCATTTTTTGGCGAAAAGTCACGAAGAATCAATGCAGTGTGAGATGGCGCATTCAGTGTTTTCGGTACCAATCGAGATTTGACGCGTTTGAGGCCCAAAATATCTTTTAAAATGGAATTTTGAAATTCCAACATCAGCAGCAAAATCTGTAATTGTTAATCGACGGTTTGCAAACACCAAATCTTTAATTTTTGGACGTGAATTTCGTCGGTTGAAGTTGGGGGGTCCACCAGAGGGCTCTTCGTCTTCAACGCGTTCTCTGCCTTCTTTGAACTGTTTTTACCACTTCTAAACATTTCTTTTCGATATAGAATGCCTTCTTCTGCAACATTCTATATACGTTTCTGCAAAAAAATTTAATGCAAGTTCTTTTCTCAATTAATGCAGACAAAATTTTCTCGCATTTCAAAAATCGCCGGAATCAGTTTTAGCGTCTCACAAAGCCAAGCGTAACTCAAACACTGATGAATATTTTGACGTGAAATTTCACACAGACGTCAAGGACAGTGCCAACAACCTAAAAAAAAAAAAATTGAAATACCATATGCCCGGCAAATTTTTTGGACACAGTAGTATATATATATATATATATATATGAGGCAATTTTTTATGTTATTAAATGCCAGACAATTTCCCAACATCTCCATGAAGAATTGTTCAATATTCCTCTAAACACTTTTCAGCATTTGGATGGTTTGATTCCCGGGCGAATCAAACATGTCAAACTCGACCCTGCGCCATATTAGTAAAGGATTCCTTATAATTCTAGGGTGTTTCAATTATTTTGATAACCGCCTGTATAACAGTGAATAAATATTTTCAGGCGTGTGTTTTTAAAAAATGATCAATAGAAACCATTTGACTAATCACTTTTGCTTTAGCTCCTGCAAAAATGCAACTAAATCCTAAAACATTATTTCAATGGTACTGATCATATCATTTATTTTACATTATATTTAGATTCAAGTTAGTTTGTTTTTATTTCGCCTGGTCCGTAGTTAAGTTATAGTTGGATACATTGCAACCCTTGGACCACCAAAGTTCTAATGAATCTCTGCCTCATTTATTTTAGTAAAATATTTGAACATTATAATTTATAAAATCCTATATTGATTTCTAATGATCTTTACCGAAATATTACAAATACTTATCTTGATTCTTCTTGTTTTTCAGAAAATAGTTGAGAAAATAAAAGGAGTAAGTACGAACTATTTCTTAATTCACTCAACAACCAAAAAAATTACTTGATTTTTAAAAAAAAAAAATTATTTCTTGAATTTTAACTTATTTATTGACCAACATAGCATTAAAAAGCGATTTTGTAAATTCCTTTCTACAGTTGTCGATAGATTTTTTGTATGAAAACAAATGTTCCACATTCCAGTTCTTTTATTTCCATTCTATCAATATCCTCTCCCCTCCTGAAAACATTTGATATTACCCCTTAAGCCGCATTCACACCAAGGTGTTAAACGGCGAGCTTGAAGCGTCGGACAATCACGTGCGATGAGATATGTCATTGGTCAACGCATCACGCTTCGTCGTTTAACACCTTGGCGTGAATGTTCCTTTAGAATCACTAAGAACGACGACTTTACCGTTGACAGAGTCTAAAAGGGGGTGGGGGGCGTATAATTTTTCAGCTCGATAAGTCAATGACCTCTGCGGGAAAGTATAATTTTTCGTTCTTTTTTTTTAAGTATTGGCGAACATATTTTTCTAATCGAGGGATCTGATGACCGAGTGGCTAGCGCTCTGGCGTTAAGTACCACAGATTTCGGGTTCGAGACCAGGATGTGGATGTGCCATGGATATTTGTAGTGGTTCAGGAATCCACTTTAAACAGTAGGTCCTGTCTAATAGGATCGTAGAACGTTGTGGGGGCTGTGTTACTCGCGTTCGTAGCATATCTTCAAGCCACACGTGCCCCCTGGGTAATGCTAAATGAGTGACAGCGTTCGTCGGTGCAGCTCACACGACATGCCTTCTTCAAGGCTAGTTTGTATTGGCGCGATGACCCGACCCTGTTTTAAATGTCATACAAAATTACGATTATGATATTTCTTCCCCCAAGCATAAGCAAAGACCTCGCATTGTTCTAAATATTTTTAATTAATTCCTACTCATGATTCACGGTTTTCTCCTTGTCATTGCTGTGGCTTGATGGCCAATTGGCTAGCACTCTGGCCTTTAGTATCACAGTCTTCAGATTCAATTCCAGCGGTGGCATGAATTTTTTGTTGGTGGTTCGGAATCCATGTTAAACAAGGGAATTATGCAAACTTTTCCGCCCATCGTGCGTCCATTCATTTCACCCACATCATTCCCAAAACTGTATAAGGGCAGCTCAGCTCTAGGCACAGTGATGTGGTGTGGTGTAATATTAGTAGTAGTAAACTGTAGGTCCCGGTTTTGTTTAGCCTCGCACAAGATGATCCTAGAGCGACAAACCAAACGAAACCTAGTTTGTATTGGGCTGCTCACGGAAATGGTCATTAAGACCCAGTCCTCGACGTAATTAAAAAAAATCTAATCGATACTTAATTTTCATTGAATATATTATAAAGGTTAAATCAACATTTTAAATAATTTTAAAATTCGAATATTACCAATGCGAGAATAAGTATTAAATATTTTTTACAGCATAGTGCATTTTGTTACGATTTTACGATGTGCTTTATCTTACATTTAACAAAGAATCATTTAAATGCGTAAATGATCTTTCAATTACAAATGTCTTCGAATTCTAGTTTTTATTTTTTTAAGACTATGTGTACTAAGTAATTAATGTTTATTATTAGTATACATATTTAATTTATTCAATTATAATCACTTCAGCATTGAAGATGAAAAAATGATGTTATTATATGTTATTTTTCTACATTTATTTCACTTTTTCCTGTTACCTCATTTAGTTTGCAGAATCAATAGAAACCCAGCTGTTAAAACCGACATAGAAATGATGCCGTTAGTCTACGTATACTCGTAGGACGGCCAAATAATTTAACATTAATATAAAAACAATTAATAAAAATACGAAAATGAATACTGAAACAAACAACTATTTTCATTTTACTTTTTTGAATACTAATACATACAATTACAATCAAATTTAGGATTTTTACATTGGCACTTGAAATAGACTAAATAAAAAATGTTTATAGAGAAGCAATCATAATATTACGCATACCTCAAATGGAATATTCCCATGAGTGGGTAGGCAGTGATTTACCAGTAGCCTCAAAACCTTTTAACAAAAAAGAATGCTCCCCACGAATTCAAAGATGGACATAGATGTATGTTATAAATTATCCAAGTAGCCATTCTCGCAGCAAAAATTGTGTACCAGGCTCACTGTCGCAGATCGTTCGCTCTGCTTTCAACGGGCCTTCCTTTTTGCCCCGCAAAACTCCAAAAAGGGTCCCACCAAAACCGACCGGTTCTTTTTGACCTGACCGTGTGACCGGGAGGGTTATCTGCATTCCTGGATTCATACACAAAAATAAAGGAAATACCCTTACCCACACACAACAGGATAATTACCAGTCACAACACCAGCTTTAAAATTATTCTGAACTAGTGTTATTTAAGATGAGTATTTTGACGCTATCATTTTTAAAAAGAAAAAAATGAAGTTTTTAAAAAATAATTTAATATAATTTTAATGTAAAACCTTTAGTTAAGTTATAATTGAATTATGCTTTTCGTAGAAATACTTATATATTTTATTAGAAGAAAAAATAAATTTTGCTTTGAATTTCTGAACGAAATTTGTAAATTTAATTAACTATTTTTCTAATTTGTTTTTTCTCTTAAATATTTTAAATAACTTATTGTGATGTCTATATTTAAGACTATCTTATTTCTCTCTTTTTTTTATTTTTTTTTTTTTAATTTTGCTCTTTTTAACTATGAAAATCAACATATTAGGTTGGGGGAAAAAGAAATCCATTATTTTTTTACTTGAACTTCAAGACTTTATTTAGCACGTTTCGTATTACCAATTTTTGGTCAAATATGCACCGTTTTTGTTTTATAATTTGTTGTCATTTTAAATATAGCTTCATAATGCCTCTCATAGAAGTATTGGTCTTTATTGGCGAAAAAATCTAGTAATCGATTTTCCCCAAATCTTCTCTTGATGACAATTTCCTATCACTAAAGAAGTTGTGCAATGCAAGAAAAATATGATAATCACTTGGTTCCAGGTCAGACTTATATGGTGGATGCATCAAAACTTCCCAACCAAGCTCAGGGAGTTTCTGTCAAGTCATTATAAGCATGTGTGGCCTGGCGTTGTCCTGATGGAACACATCATCTCTGTCTGCCAATTCTGATCAATCTCTAGCTTCAAACGGTCCAGTTGTTGACAGAAGAGATCGGGCTAAGCAATACGTAACT